>JAOPJM010001463.1:7142208-7153883 GCA_027124095.1 Muusoctopus leioderma | reverse complement strand
TCATGTCCAAGGAATTCCTGGCAGGTGTGGGTCATCAGCCCACATCGATCATGTCCAAGGAATTCCTGGCAGGTGTGGGTCATCAGCCCACATCGATCATGTCCAAGGAATTCCTGGCAGGTGTGGGTCATCAGCCCACATCGATCATGTCCAAGGAATTCCTGGCAGGTGTGGGTCATCAGCCCACATCGATCATGTCCAAGGAATTCCTGGCAGGTGTGAGTCATCAGCCCACATCGATCATGTCCAAGGTTTCCGTAGGTGAACCTCCTGTGGAAGCTTTATTATCGGCAGAGTCGTTAGCGTGTCGGACAGAATGCCTTATAGTATTCATTCTGGCTCACTGCGCTCTGCTCTGAATTCAAATCTCGCTGAGGTCAACTTTACCTTTCATACTTCCGGGGTCGATAAAATAAAGTACCAGTCAAGTACTGGGGTTGTTTGCCTTGTGCCGATGTTAGAAACAATTATCGGTTGTTGACGACAACACGTGAGTTGTCATATTGTTTTTGTTTTGTTTAGTTTTGCATCAAATGAGACAACTATGTTTTTTTTTTCTTTTGATATCCAGTGTATCCCAAGCTACACCTCAACCTGTTATGCATTATGAAGCACCAGTTAGCCCTGCTCCATGGTCTGGTGTAATAGATGATGATCAACCAGAGGGTTCCAGCCGTCGAAATATATTGAAATGGGAAACCGATGAAGCTCTTGGTCAGAATTCTACGATATCTCCAGTTTTGTATGCAAATATAAACTTTCCAGAATTAAAGACACAAATTCCTGGTGAGTTTTCTGATATGTTTTTGTATTAATATTATCCTAATCATAACTAGTTGCAGTTAAATGGTTTTTCCTGAGTTTAATAATAATAATAATAATAATAATCTCAAACTCAGACTCAATTCACATCATGGAACTGTGCACAGCCCTGGGTTAATGTATGAACACACAGATGTGGTTTCACATATATTAGTCCAATAACACTTTTATCATCAAAGTTTTATTGGACAAATTTAGTTCTCTTACCATGATTCATCCAACATTCTTATTTATATATTTATTTTATCTTTTGGATAAAATATTTGTTTTTAGTTTTTAAGGATTCTTTTAAAGTGCTCAAACAAAATTAATTATTTTAGACCTATCTCACATTATTACCTCATTATTCACACATATGTTTATTTATTTGGCTGCTCAGATGTTGGGGTCAAATCAATAAAACATTAAAATAGAGATTGATCAGAAACATCTTCAATATTTCAAATATATTTTACCAGCTTGCTGCTTCAATCTGAACCAGATACTACCCCTATGAATTGTTCCTGCTTATATCTCTTGATTCCAATTCTAGCACCTGATATTTTTCTACAGCGTGTTTATAAAATGAGAATGTGGAGAAGGATTGCAATGTTATTTAGTGGCTATTATACATCACAAGTTGGATAGAAATGAGGTTTTATATATATTCAACGAATATCTTATGGATTCAAATGAATTTTCGTATGAAGTTCCCCTCATTCATATGAACTTCCCTCCAAAGTTTTGTAGCTGGTATTTTTATGGCTGGTGGTTGCAGTTAGTGGGGAGTTGACTATTTCTTTATTTCCAGATTGTTACATTTTGATATTTGTTGATATCTTAATTACTATTAAAATATCTCATCTTACATGCTGCAGTTCCTCAGTTATAAATGTGTAATTGTAATGTTTACAATACAAAATAATTTATTGAAATAATACTAGTTCTGTTTCCTTTTTTCTTGTTTTAAGAATGGACAGAAAGAGTTAAGCAAATTAATAAAATCTGGAAGAAATTGACGCCGCCTGACAAATCTCCTTATTTGGTAAATCTTTCAATTTTTTATGTCTTTAAAAAATATTAAACTGGTTTTTTAACCAAAAAGTAAGATTGCCATAATCTGTTGTACAGAGAAATGTGATCCCTAAAGTAATTAGAAGCATTTGAAATTATTCTCGTTTAAACTAAAAGTTGACGTAATGATCTATTGTTGATGTAGTATTGAAATAGAGGAGGACAGCTGGACCTTCACAAGAAGTGTACAATTATAGATTAGACAGCTGTTGGAGAGACGACATAAGGAGGAGGAGGAGGGATATGGAAGCTTATTCTTAAATTGGACATAGTATTAAACAGAAGTTAAAATGAGTTTTTATAATGACTAAACAGTCTAAAATATCATGCAGAAGTATCATTGGAAAAATGTTACCAGAATGTTATAGAGATACTAGTGAACATATATATTCAGACGGGAGCATAAATTTGATGTGGAAATGTGCTTCTAGTTAAGTGTTGGAGGGAGCAAGCATTGAAGTAATCAAAATGTTAGTGTGCAAGATAGTTCTTCAGATAAAATATAAGTTGCAGAGATGCTAAAAACCTCTGTTTGTCAGAAATCTATGAAATCTAATTATTTAGGATAATGTTATCTTCAACAATTGCCTGGTTCTTACTATATTATCAGTGGCTATCAAAGTAAAGGTGGTGTACTACTATAAGGGGGTAACAAGAGATTAAAACTCTACCTCTCCTCCATCACGATGTGTAGGTCAACATTGGATCTCTCCATACTCACCTACCACCCTCTACTTATCCTCCCCATGTGTCCCTTAGTGTCCATACTCACCTACCACCCTCTACTTATCCTTCCCATGTGTCCCTACTCACCTACCACCCTCTACTTATCCTTCCCATGTGTACCTTAGTGTCCATACTGACCTACCACCCTCTACTTATCCTTCCCATGTGTCCCTAAGTGTCCATACTCACCTACCACCCTCTACTTACCCTCCCCATGTGTACCTTAGTGTCCATACTCACCTACCACCCTCTACTTATCCTTCCCATGTGTCCCTTAGTGTCCATACTCACCTACCACCCTCTACTTACCCTCCCCATGTTTACCTTAGTGTCTATACTCACCTACCACCCTCTACTTATCCTTCCCATGTGTCCCTTAGTGTCCATACTCCCCTACCACCCTCTACTTACCCTCCCCATGTGTACCTTAGTGTCCATACTTCCCTACCACCCTCTACTTACCCTCCCCATGTGTACCTTAGTGTCCATACTCCCCTACCACCCTCTACTTACCCTCCCCATGTGTACCTTAGTGGACATTAGTATTCTAACCCACCTCCATCACCCACCTACTGCTATCCATCATGTGATCTCTCCTACCTTCACACATCTATGATATATATCTATACTGCTGTTACTACTGCCACCCATACAGTCTTTATCCAATCTCCTACCAACACCCAATATGTAGTTAGCATTATTTTTTTCTCATTCCTCTCCCACCACCATCCAATCACTACTACCTCCCCCATCACACTCATACACCCCCTGCCCTCTTATACATCACTCACCTTCTATTCACACTCAGGTCACGTTTGCCTTTTAAGAACAGAGACTATGTAGGGAGAGAGGATTCCTTGACTTGCAGGAGATTTTCCTCTCCCACTACCACTCAATCTTTACCTCCCCCTTCACACCTTACTGATACATTATTCACTGCCACCCTCTCCCACTACCACTCAATCTCTACCTCCCCCTTCACACCTTACTGATACATTATTCACTGCCACCCTCTCCCACTACCACCCAATCTCTACCTCCCCCTTCACACCCTTACTGATACATTATTCACTGCCACCCTCTCATACATTATTCACTTTCTATTCACACTCTCAGGTTACATTTGCCCTCAAAGAACATTGACTATGTAGATTAGAGTGGACTCTTTAGCTTGCAAGAGACAAGGCATCCTCTCTAGTGCTGGTGCCATAATAAACTGTATTCAGTACACTCGGTAAATTGGTTGGCGATCAAACAGAGACATATAGAGTAGAGCGGACTCTTTAGCCATGTTGTGCACATGGCAACCTTTCCAGTGTTGGTGACACGATAAAACTGCACCCATTACATTCTGTCTGTTAACTTAATAGTAATGACCTGTCTGTCTATCTCTCTCTCTTCTATAATCTGTACTATACAGGTTGAGTATTTTTAATTGTATTCAACGCTGTATAGTACATAGACTGTGTGTATATATGAAAATCGAGAAACATACACACACACACACACATTTATGTATGTCTGATATTTATTTAAATTATTGTTTTTGTTTTTTTAAAATTACATTATAGCTAAAAGCACGAAAGAACAGAGCAAGCAGCAAAATTCAAAGAGAGCACAGAGTAAGCCTCTATTATATATTTTAAAGATGTGTTTTAAAAATTACTTCTAGATAGAAATAATTGTTTCTTTGTGATTTTTAATCATATTAAGATGTTTTCTCCTAAAATATGTTTATAATCGCATTCTTTAGGTTCACAAATTAGTTAGATAATTTCTATTAACCCCTTAAGTCCTGATAACAAAACCATAATTGTACCTTCCCTTATAAAACTTTATTTTATTGGTTTATATATTTAGTTGCCATGGAAATTTCTAATATTGACCAATTGAAAAACATTTTAATATTGATATTAGTAACTTTTGGTGCACAATTTTAGTATACTACTAATATACCACTAGTATACTAGTGGTATACTACTAGTATACTATAGTATACTACTAGTATACCACTAGTATACCAGTAGTATACTAGTAGTATACTACTAGTATACCACTAGTTAATTTCAGTGATATTTTCTGGCATATTTTCTTGAAGATAACACACTACTTGATCAACGGCAAGCAGTCCCAATGAGAAATTTGAAGGGCATTTTCCTGTCTCTCATGAATTTTACCCTGGCATGCAATAATTAATTATCAGAGTACATTGCCATTTTAATTGTCACAGGATCTGTTGTGATTAGGAGTGAAGGTGTTTAGAAACAGATTCTCAATTCTAACTCATCCAATATTTACACCATCAAGATTAAATAATCAGATTTCAAAAAGAAACATGTCCTATAAACATCACCCAATGTGGATGTGACAATAGAATAGAACAGTCACTATCTGTGTTAAGGAAGCAATCTTGCACTACACCCTCCTCTCTACTCATGATAAACATAACAACTAATTCCATCAAACTCACAACAAATGCTAAACATGACAATCTCTGAATATCTTTTGTGGTGCCCACACATTTGTAACATTACCAAAACTTCAGGACCAGGAAATACTTCAACTTTGATCAGTTGCTGACCTTTCACAAGACCCTCCCATACACACACACACGTGCACACACACGCACACACACGATGGTACTGCTACTGAACATACACAAACATATTAAGATAGTATCTTAATATTTAGCTGATTAGCAAGGAGGTACTCTCCTCACTCAGCAACGCACTACAACTATTCACTCACAGATATAACAGCCATAATTTCTGTATGCAAATAGAAAGTCTGGTATAGAAAGCCTTGCTCCTGTATTCACAGTAAGATGATAGCCAAGAATGGTAGATACAACGTAATCTAATCAGCAAAGTTGAGACAATAATCAAATTGTGAAGTAGCAAGTAATCATCTCTGAGAATTAATTTAAGATTTTGTAACTCAAATATTATTTCCATGTTATGGCTGTGAAATTTGGTGAAAGGGAGAGATAGAGAGAGAGAGAGAGAGAGAGAGAGCTTTATCAACACCCATTTTAACAATTTTAAGCATTAAATAGCAGGGATTTGTTTATCAGTTTTTAATGGTGGTCTGAACAATTCTTGCTTTTATTAGCCATATATAAATTAGTCTTTACTGGTTAACTCAAAAGTGAAACTATTACCCAGTACACTCATTAATGAAGACCTTCAATGGGTCCTGATATGGAAAAAGGAAAAGAAAAAATGCCTGAAAATATATTGGCATAAAACAGTATAAAGAAGTTTTCATTTGGAGAACAGTAAATGATGAATTAAGTTGTTTGTTGAGAACAGTAAAAGATGCACAATGATGAACTTTATATGGTAAAAGGTGACTTGGAATGGTTATTTTGATAAAAATGGCATTTACTAAAAACAAAATTGATACAATTTGATTAATGAACGAACTTTATTTTTCTGATTATATAACTTCAAACTTTAAACATTTTTCTCCACAATAGTTGTTGAAAAAACATCTAAACACATGATATCAAGAATGGTTAATTTTTGGTGCTGTTGTGTGAATTAATTACTATATTCTGTTGTAATTAGTAGATTCAGCTTTAATGATATAATGTTTATTATTTATTTATTATGACCAGGAAATCAAACGTAAACAGATGGAAGCCCGACAAGCTGCTGCTCAACAGGCAGCAGCAGCAGCAGCTATGATGCCACCACCGCCTCCACCACCACCTCCAACACATCCAGGTTGTTTGACAGGTTTATCATCTCCTAATCATCCAGGGACACCAACAACTGATCATGAAATAGGAAATCAACCACTAACACATTACGCCTCAGTTCCATCACCATCTTCTACTATTCTCCAATCTCCACCACAACCAGTCTCACCACAACAGAGTTCATCACCTCACACCCAAGTCACCCGCCTCGAACATTTACAGCAGTCATTTCAACATCAAAATAGTAAGTTGACAATTTTTAACACACACACACACACACACTGCCATCTGGGTAGGTTGTTAGCTAAGTAGCCATGTGGTTTCGGAGTCAATTCCACTTCCTGTCACCTTGGGCAAGTGTCTTCCACCAAAGTCTTGGGTTGGCCAATGCCTTGTGAGTGGAATTTGGTAGGTAGAAACTATGCTGAAGGCAGTTGCATGCACCCCCCCCCCCTCCGGTGTGTGTTTACTGTTGTAACTACCATAAAGCTATTTATGTCACTAATGGGAGTCTCTAAAAAAAACCCCCAGCTAAAACTAGGTTTACTCAACCATTCAATAATATATTGACTGGTTGAGTACCAGACTGAGTAGTGAGGTGGATATAAAGAGGCAGTGCTCAGTATCACCACCACACTCTAATGATGTCTGAAGCCAGTAAAAGAATGAAAGAATATATATTTATATAGTTTCTTCAGAATATGAAGTCTTATCTATGTTAATTGTCATGTATGTTATATCCTTGATATGTATATATATGTGTGTGCATACATATATATATATATATATATATATATATGTATATATATATGTATATATATATTACCAGAAAACACTTGACCCAATGAGGGAGCTTCTATATGATCGCTCAGCTTGTTAGAAATAGCAGCCACAGTTCCCTCAAATTACATCCTATTATCTTAAAAAAGGATACATTGTCACAGGTACATTACTCCTGGAAAAAGTTGGGATAGTCATGACTGGAATATGTGATCAGAGGCCTGCTTGGTCAGGGCCAACTTAGGGGCACAACAACAACAACAACAGTTTAGTATAGTATATTTATATACTAGAGATGTATTTAGTGTAGTGTATTTATATAGAATTTGGTATAGATTGCCAGAAATGTATTTTCATGCATTTGACAAATTGTATTTTATTTATTTTATTTTTTTGAATGATAGAATTTCACAATTAAAGAAGATTTTTTAGAAATTCAAAAGTTAAGATTTAACAAGTAAAAATTTTTTGGTTTAAGGTAAACAAAACAATTTTTCCTTCTCCAGGTCCGAAAAATACATCTCCACTTGGGGAAAATCAAATGTTACCATTTAGTGGATCAAGTCAAACACAGCAGCACTCTTCCCATGGAATTTCAAATGATCAAGGTACTGGGACCAGCACTTGTTCTACTCCTCTTAGTAACCAGAGTAAGTTAATTACAAATTTAAATCAATCCACTGAGCTAGTAAGTCCTCAAAATGATGCATTTGTACAGAAACAGTTATCTTCTTCAGTGGATCCTAGTAGTCAGTTTAGTGACAAAGATCAGGCCAATTATTTATCTGCTGCACAAAAAACTCCAGAAGGATTTGTTTTACAGCAACCATTAGCCCATCAAGACACCCCTCAGCGCCAACAACAAACTATTTCTCACCAATTAAGTCACCAAACTATTTTACAATTAAAACAGCAAGGTTTATTACCACAACAGCAAGGATTAATTCAACAGCAATTAAAATTATCTCAACATTCAGCCTTGACTCAGACACTTTCTCAACAACAACAACAACAACAACAACATTCCTTACCTATAAATGCTCAGTTACAACAACAACAGTTATTGAAACAACAAAAACAAATTTTAGCTCAATTGAAACAAATCCAACAGTCTGGCAACCCTCAGCAGCAACTGGCCCTTCTGCAGCAGCAGCAAGCTTTATCACAGCAGCAAGCTATTTTACAGCAACAGGCATCCAATCAGGTACAAAATCAACAATCAATTCAAGAACAGCAAGCAAACCAAGAATCTAGTACAGTACATCCACAAGGTCAGCAACAAAAGTTATCTAAAGATGAACAACCACAGCAAACACAGAATTTACAGCAGCAGCAGCAGCTGACACAAGATCAGATGCAATCATTAGATAAGCAATTAACAAAAGATAAACAAATATTAGAAGAAGATCATCAACAAACGTTGACTCAGCAACGGCAACAAACCTTGACAAAATTACAGCAACAGGCTTTAGCTCAGCAGCAAGCCATTGCCCAACAGGCCATTGCCCAACATCAACAGAAGCAGCAGCAGCAGCAAGCTTTAGCTCAGCAGCAGGTTTTAGTGCAACAGCAGCAGGCTTTGGCACAGCAACAAAGTTTAGTACAACAACAGCAACAGCAAAGTTTAGCCCAACAACAACATCAACAACAGCAGCAAAGTTTGGCACAACAACATCAGCAACAGCAGCAAAGTTTGGTGCAACAACAACATCAAAACTTGGAACAGCAACAAAGCTTGGCACATCAGCAAAGCTTGGCACAGCAGCAACAAACTATAACACAACAACAAGAGCAAACTATGGCCCAAAAGCAACAACAGCAAGCTTTAGAACAACAACAAGTTCTAGCTCAAGCTGCAGCCCATCAGCAACAACAAGCTTTAGCTCAGCAGCAACAACAACAACAATCACAGTCCATAGCACAGCAACATTTACAGAAACAAGCTTTAGTTCAACAGCAGCAAAAACAGCAGGTTTTAGCTCAGCAGCACGCTTTAGCACAACATCAGCAACAGCAGCAAGCTATTGTCGTCCATCAGCAAAAGCAAGCTTTGAGTAATCCTCAACAACAAGTCTTAACTCATCAGCAGATTCTATCTCAACAACAGTCTCTATCCCAACAACAACCATTGACAACACACCAACTTTTAACACAGCAGCAAAATCTTACTCAACAACAACAACAAGTTTTGTTACAAAAGCAACAAGAATTTGCTAAAATTGCTCAACAAAGACAAGCCATTGCACAACAACAAGCTTTGGTTCAGCAACAGCAGCAGCAGCAACAGTTATCACCCCTAAATCAACATCAAGTTATATCTCAACAGGCTGCATTAGCGCAACAAGCTATGGCTCAGCAGCAGCAAAAAGCAATGGCACAACAAGCTTTAACACAACAAATTTCTCTGAGTCCTCAGCAACAACAAGCTTTCGTTCAACAGCAGCAGGTAATTGTACAGCAGCAAGGTCATCCTTTAACTCCTCAACAACACCAAAATCTATTACAACAACAAGCTTTGGTACAGCACCAGAAACAGCAACAAGTACTAGCTGCTCAGCAAGTTTTGGCTCAACAGCATTCTGGAATATCTCCTCAGCAGCAGCACCAACAAGCACTTGTGCAGCAGCAGCAGCAACAGCAGGCCCTCCAAGCCCAGAAGCAAGCTATTGCTCAGCAAGTGATAGCCCAGCAGGCATTAGTTCAACAGCAATCTCAGTTATCTAAGCAGCATTCACCCCATGAGCTCCAACATCCACATTATAGCAGTTGGCAGAATTTACCAACATCATCTCATCCTTCACCAAATCATTCAATGGATTCTTTTTCTTCTGATGCTAATAGCCAATCAAGTCAAGATCCATTCTCTGTTCCTGGAACAGGCTCGAGACCAATAACACCTGCTCTCAAAACAGCTCATAGTCCTTTAGCTGGAATTTCAGGTCCAGATAGTCCTTATGCACAAAAGCCATTGCTATCACCTGGTCCAATACCACAGTCATCACAAAAGGGAAATTTTCCGAATGCAACAGAGCAAATGAGATTTTCAGCATCAGTTTTACGGCATCCTGTTCATCCTGGAATGTCTCCCAGATCAAATCAAAGCGATCTTCTATCGCCAAGGTCACAATCGGTGGATCCTGAGAGTATGCAGGTAGGAAAGCTTTATAATCAAATTGTGTCAATAAAATTGTACTCTAAAATAAACTTTAGATATGTTGTACGATAGCACAGTATGCTTGTAAGCTGTGCTAAGTCTGCTAAATATTTAAAGAAGCATGCTTGGATTTAACATCAATTAAATGTTGTGAATTGCTTTAGTGTTGTGTGTGTCTGTCTGTGTGTCTCTAACACTAACTTTTATATCAAACACAATTGTGCTTTTTAAAAAATCTTATCTGCCAATCACTGCTTTAGTTATGTATGTAAATGGATGTTTTAGTGTTGTTCATTATGTGGATGCTTTTGTTATCTCATGTAGCTGTTTATTCTTGCAAAACAAATCTTTTCTCCAAGACATCTGGGAATTTGACAATATTTAGTGTTGTGCTTGTTTGCTAAGCATTTAGTGACAAAAACAGTACACCACAGCCTCTCAAAACTCAATTGATGTTTGGAAAGAAACAATATTGATAGATTTAAGTTTATTTTATTCTTTTTTATTTACAACTAGTTATTATTTTTGTTGAGTAGGCCTTGTTATCTCTGCTTGAACAGACCTATGGCATTAAGCAGCCAATTCTTATGAGTAACCCATAACTGTAGCACACTAGATATACAGAGACATGAGTTTGCTGATGGAAATTTCGTCGATATGTTTACTTGTCTGAGCGATTGTAGAAGGTCAATCACACACATCTAGTTTTTCAAGTTAGGTCAAAGCTCTCCTTATTACTGCCAACTAGTACAAGTAGTATTACAGACAAGCAGTACTGGCAAGCTAGCTATAAATTATAAGTGAAATGTGTTGCCAGCCAGGTAGACTGAAGTAAGAAGTGTTGTGTGCTTTTCTCAGCGATATAGCATAATGACTATCGTAAGATTTGAAACCATGACTATGTGGTTAAGGTCATTGTTTGTTAACATTAAGAAATCTTTATGAAGATAGTTTTAAATAATTGGATGTCATGTAGATGGTAAAAAGATATTTCTTGAAACTGTTTTCTTCTTCTTAACTCTATTATATTTCTTTCTATAAAATATCTTTAAAAGTTTCTAATCAACAAAAGAAAAACCTGAGGCAAAATATTTTACATTATTTAAGAATAGTTTAGTTTTAGTTACTCTTTTACTCTTTTGACTGCGGCCATGCTGGGGCACCGCCTTGGGATAATTTTGATTTATTTTGTTTATCATGTTTCAGTTGGTATTCTACAACTTAGTCTGTTTTAAAGCCTTATAACCATATTATTTCTGTTTTGTGCAAAGTGTGGCAATTATATGGGTATTTGTGCAAGGTGTGTCAATTATATGGGCATTTGTGTAAGGTGGCAATTATATGGGCATTTGTGCAAGGTGTGGCAATTATATGGGCATTTGTGCAAGGTGTGGCAATTATATGGGCATTTGTGCAAGGTGTGGCAATTATATGGGC
>JAOPJM010001463.1:7084134-7094421 GCA_027124095.1 Muusoctopus leioderma | reverse complement strand
CCCACTGCTTTTCTTTTAAAATGAAAAATCTCAACCTTTGTTGTCTTTTGTTATTTCTTCTTTTTAAAACTCATTTTTATTTCATTATTAAATAATTATTTTTCTTATTGTGTCAGACTAACTTCGAGTCTTTTCAAATGATTAAAAACAGTTACTATTTTATCCCTTATTGGTGCTTATATTGCTGAATTACACTTGATCTTAATTTGAAAATTTTAGAATACGGTAAATAAATATGATAAATTAACCAAATTTTTCAAAATTGGATTTAGACAGATAAGAAGCACATTAAAAGTATTTGAAAGTAATTAAATATATATTAAATAAATGTTGTAGCATATGTCTCTATGATATACAATTTTTTAGTTTATATTTTAAAATAAAGTGAATTAATTCTGTACTTTTTTTGGCTTAAGAGAGTAAATATGAATTATAGACATAAATAAACCATAAATTTATATCATGTTTCAAATTTATGCCATTGTTTTGTAATTGATATTTTGAAAAAAATTACATAACAAAAAATGTTTGAAGATAAAAAGTTTTGAAAACAAGTATATGGTTGTAAATTCAATATGCTGTTGATTTAATCTAGTCTGTTATACTTATCTAATGTATCACTGAAAAATAACAATCATTAATTAATAAAGTATCAAATGATCTTTTAATTTTTTAATAGGGGCTCAAAGTATATTTTTTAGCCTTTTCTTTTGTTTTTTCTTATATTTATTGTACAGTGTAAAGCTATGTTAACTTTCCAGTTGCTAAAATCAAATATTCTATGTTTAGTATATGGAGTTGTGAAGATATGAAATGTATCTATGAAGCCAAACAAAAATAAACCCCCATATTTCATAAAAGCCAGTTCATTTTAAAAGAATAGAATTATCTTTGTGCAGAATTTTTATCAGCAGTCCAATATACAAAATTATATGCATTTGGGTAAATAAACGGGAGAAAAAGTATCCAATACATGTTGTAGAGTTTATTTATTTGTTCAAAGTTTATGGTTCACTCCATCGAAGGGGTTTTCCCACCATGTGTGATCCTTCAGATAACAAAAAGATGAATCATTTTTGTTGTTGCTGAAGATGTCATGTGGCTATGAGTAGCAAAGGAGCGAATCATTACCTTCGAATGAATATATATATATATATATATGACTTTATAAAAGTATATTTCATTTTCATTAATATAAAAATAGGGATTATATAATAACTGAAGTTTTTTATTATCTATATTTATTTAAAAAAAAAAAAGCCTATGATCTGCCAATAATGATTTTTAATTTCATTTCCATATTTGTTCTATTTTTTCTGTAATTTTGTTTTTTGATGTAAGCAGTTCAGTAAAGCAAATTAAAATTTTAGCAATTTTTTAGTTCATAATTAAGTTTTTTTCTCTCTGTGAATAATCGTTTTAATCATATTCTTGATTAATGTTTATTTCATGGATATGATTTTAAACTGCATGCAGGCATGTGACAGGTGGTGGTTGTGCAGGTTAGATATTTGACTCATAGGTTTACATCTTGCCAAAGCCATTGTATTTTGTCCTTAGGTAAAAAACTTTACCCGTCTATCCAGTTTTAAGAAAATAGCCTTGTTATAGTAAAGCACCTTACTGCATTCTAGAGAAAGCATTCTACTTTAAAATATCTGTTTGTTGAAGGCATCACAACATATTTCAACATTGCATGGACAAAGTGACTCTAAATTAAAATCATCCACCACTTCGAAAGACACATGTAGCCTCCTCCTCCTACGTATCCCCAAATATATAGGTTTGTTGCCAACCATTTAGTCTCATCCAATATTTAAATGGACGTGTGTGTATGCCACCATGTATCATAACCAAGTACTTATTATCCTGCCATATCTCCTCTCAAGGAGATGTTAAACAATGTTGTCTTGCTCTTGCTATAGCAGTTACCATCATCTCTTTATAAACTCATTGATTTATCATCCAGTGTTAGACAATCACGATTACTATGTAAGATGGTTTTTGTTTTGAGATAACTTTGTTACTATTGTTTTGTAATTGGGTGAGTCTAATCACTATAGCAGTTTTGTATTCATAAATAGTGTTGAAGTATTCAGAAGATTCTTAAGGCCAATGAAATAAAAATATTTTTCCATGTTTTATATGGTTTCGATGTGTAGAGAGTCAGTTAAAAGAGCCGTGTATACATCTTTTATTTCCCCATTAGATATTTATTTGCCTTATGTCATAAATAACCTTTCATACAGGTTGGAAAGATTAGAATGGAAATTATATTTGGTTTTTAAATAATATACAATTTATTTCTTTAATTTAAGATATTATGGAAAAGAAAATAGGGAGTCTTGCTGAAGACTTATTTTCTCCCTTAGAGTATTTTTCATGGCGGGGTGGATGTCAATATAAATATATACCCTAAATGAAATATTACATGTCACTCTCTCTCTCTCTCTCTCTCCTGCTGTCTTGTGTGTGTGTGTGTGTGTGACAGAGAGAGAGAGTGTGTAATATTTCATTTATGGTATATTTATCTATATTTATATCCCCCCCCCATGAAGGGAGACGTCACTCTGATTTAAAATTTCATTCAAGTATATTTGAGGGGGTTCAATTGATCATATTTTCCTAATTATAGTAATTCTAGTTAAGTAAAAATACCATGAGCCATGTTCAAATATATTTTACTTAAATAATATTGTTCTTAAGGTTTCTCTCGTTAGATGCTTTGTGAACTTTTTTTCTGTTTTCTTTTTTCTGCATGTCCTCAACAGAAATAATTAGTTTATATTTTCATTCAACATTAGAATTCATCTCATTTTTTAAGTTATTATTATTATTTTTTTGTAACCTAAGTTAGCTCTGAAGTGATTTTTATATTCAAAGTTTTCAAGACCTGATATGTTTGCTTGCCTTAGGAATTGGACAAAATCTTGGAAATACATCTGGAATTGGCAATGGGAATTCATCAGGATCAGCAAAACCTTTCAAACCTCCAATGGATTTAAATTTTAAACCTCAGTCTGAAACAGATCGAAGAATAATTGAAATTTTGTATACTAATGTGCAACTTCAAAAAGAGGAGCAAGCAAAACAACAACAACAACAGCAACACAATGGTGGGAAGAATTCTGGAAAAGCTATGGTGTCTAGTAGTCGTCAATCTCCAGCAACCAACACTATGGTTCCAGAATCCAATTTAACTCTCTCTCAAACACCTGCTCAATATTCACAGCAGCAATTCCAACAGCAAAATTTAGGACAACAAGCAACACATTCTGCCATTCAGTCAGTTGTTCCATTAATGTCATCTTTGGCTCCTCCTCTACCCAAATCACCACCCCCACCATTACCACCACTACCTCCCCCCCCACCACCACCACCACCCCTTCCTGAACATTCTCCACCTGCTGTTTCATCATCTCCTCAAGTCTTACATAACTCACAACAATATAACAGTGGGCAAGAAGTGGATTCCAAAGACGGTTTAACAGTCTGTGTATCTAACTTCCCACAATCTTTATCTTTGGATGGACAACGGATTAGCAGTACTAGTGTGAGAGGTTTTGTTAATCCTACTGGATCTGAGGCATACACCAAAGATTCCATTAACAAAGGTTAGTTATTTTACCACTTAAAAATCAGGCCCTTTTTTTTTTTTTTTTTTAAATATTAACCATAGTATTATAACTGAACTTATGACTGATAAGCTGGCTCAAATAAACTAAATAGATAGATATTTGATATTTGTAATGTATAGAACTTTTGAATTTATTCACTTTAGAAATTTTAAGTCAAAATTCTGGAGACGTTTTTTTTTTCTTTGATAGTGATTTTGTTTTCAGTCAACTGACTGTAAAATGAAAGAAAAGGAAAAAAAAACAACAAACTTTGTATAAGGGTTGTTCAAATTGATTCATTTTGCCTGAAATGGACTGGCTAGTTGTTTAGATTTACATACCCAATTCACAGTTGTCCTCTAAGATTTAAATTTTCCCACTTTTTATTAGAAACATACGAGAGGGCTTCATCTTCTTAATTGTTGTTGTTGTTATTATTATTATTGTTGTTGTTTTTGTTGTTATTGTTAACATGATTGGGTATTATAACATTTGAACTACTCTTATACAGTTTTACTTTAAGCATGTTTTAATGTATCTAATATTTAAAATAAACCTGCTGTATGAAATTTGTCTACAAAGTATTCCCTACCCTCCAATTAAAAATATTTTGTGTATGCAATATACTTTTTAATGTTAATTTCTAATTTTCTATTGCGTTTCATATTCTACCATTTTATGTTAGCGTTTTAGATTTTTTTTACATAGTTTATTGTTTTTTCCAAAAATAATATGAATATTAATTATGTCATCTAGAATAGTTATTGATGAGAAAAAAATGTACTTTTATAATTTATGTTTAGTACGAAGAAAAATGTATCATAGAAACTAGATATAGCTCATAGAGAATAACTTAGAGCAAAAATAAATCACATAGATGAGTTTCTCTAATAAAATTTGAAGTAATAGCAATATTTAAAATTAAAAAAAATGAATAACATAGGAAAATGCAGGTATATCAGATCTTATTTCTAGTTGTGTATATAATAATGTTAACATTAGTTTTATGACTATCAATTTATTGACACTAGATTTTATTTCTCTTTATATTCTCTCTGTTTTATTTGATCACTAGGTGTTCCTATGCTGCACCATCTTGGTGTTGATGTTTCTGCAACAAATACCTCAGTTGGATCCAGTTTACCAATTACTACACTTTCTCATGTCCATATGCAGCAACAACAAGCTGCCTCACATGTGTCAACATTTAACATTAAGAAGGAACCTGAAGATGTGGTTTCTTTGCCTGGTATGTTCTTAAGAAGCTTTTATATCCAACTTATGTTATGCCAATTAATTTATAATTTCAAGATTTAATATTAATTTGCTTAAAATAGTATTTACTTATTAACTTCTTTATATAGTTTATGTGTCTGTATTACTGGTGTTATTTTTATTTTGTATTCAGAGGAAATGTAATACCAATTTAATTATTTAAATTCATTTTTTGTAGATAAATGTGAAGTAAAGAGTGAGATTGATGCTGTTGCAAGCATTGTTGATTCAAAGGGTAACCAGAACGTGCTACTGAAGCAGTTGCTAGCTTCATCAGCTCATAACCCTACAAGTGCTGTCGCAGCTGCAGCTGCGGTGGTTGCAACAGTTAACTCGGTGAATAATGGTGCAGCTGTTCAGGCTTCTAACAGAAGTACTCCATCAGCCAGCAGTCGCACTGAGGTAAATCATTTGACTATTACATTTAAAAAAATTAAAGTTGATTTCCACCAAATTCTATTCTCAGCCCCAAGTATTTCATTTTAATCTTTGAAGAGATTCAGAATTGGATTTTCTTAAAAGATTATATATGAAGACATGTTAAAGGGCCTGAATGTCGTTCACAGCTTAGAATATCTGATACTGGGAGTTGAACTTCCAAAGCAAACCATTTCAGATTGAAATATTTGTTTTATCCAGATCTGTGGGAACAAGTCTAAAAGTAATAGTTTCTTTTTTCTTGAAGTGAGTACATTATTAACTCTTTATGAGATAAAATGCAAAATCACTTGTAGTGAATTTGGACGGAGAAATATAAGCTACTCAATTAGATACCATTAAGTACTCAATTAGATACCAGTTCAGCTTTCTAATTGGTATGCTAACTTTCCTGCCATAAACAATTAAAAAATAATATAGATGACTATGAAATTGTGGACAATCAAAATTATTGTAACATGTAAAATTTGTTTTGAACCTTTTTTAAATTTACTGTACTATGTTTCATTCAAAATATACCATCAAACATTACACAGATCTCTTGTAATCATAAAGTCAATGAGATTTGAGGTGGACGAGAACTAAGATGTTTTTCAGTTTGAATAGAATGTAATCTAAAATTGAAATAACTTAATAAATAAATAAATTTTATATATCTTCATCATCACCATCATCGTTTTATGTCCGTTTTCCATGCTGGCATGGGTTGGACAGGTGATTTCGGCCCGCGTCGCTTCCTCATTGGAGTCACCACTCTCCCAGACGGGTCAGCGGCCCACGTCTTATATATATATATATATATATATATATAGAGAGAGAGAGAGGGAAAGATTTGGGAAGATGGGAAGATGAAACATATCAGTGAAATATATCAATTATAGAAGACTGAATTACTAGAACACTAACACAGCATGATAATTAAGCATTTTTCTACACTGAAATATAAGAAAACTTGGAATAATTTTCCTCAAGTTCTTGGTAGCATGATACAAATGTCAAACTGACATACACAGTTTCAAACTTTATAAGTTCCTCTCAGAATTTACTTGACTTGCAACCATGTTGCTGAGAAGAAACAGCTACAACCATATAGAAAATGTGCCTTAGTTCATACAAGGTGAGTTAATTTGCATATTGGTATTAGCAACCAGTAAGACACCAACATAGCATGAACATTTTAAAAGATTTACAATACAATTTTATGTGTTATATATGATCATAGTGGTGGATTGGTAGAATTGGTAGAACATTGGACAAAATACCTTGTGGTATTTGGTTTACATTCTGAGTTCAAATCCTGCCTTGGTCAACTTTGATTTTCCTCTGTCTGAGGTCAATAAAATAAGTGTCAGACTAAGTACTGGGGTTGATATAATCGACTAAACCTTTGAAAGTGGTGCCCCAGCATGGCTGCAGTCAAATGACTGAAACCAATAAAAGAATAAGTCTTGATGTGAAATGAAACCAGAGTTTGCTATACTGCAGTATAGCAAATTGTTTTTATAAGAATTAATGTTTGTTAGGGGATTCTGTGAATTCATTTATTTCTGGTTCTTATAGACATAGAAGTACAACTTTGAACATGTAAAACAGAAGAAAATATTTTAATCTCCACTCTAGTTGAAAGTTGTTGACTCTTGTAGAATAGCTTCCATCTCACCAACCAATACTTGGGGCACTGTGTTGTATTGTGTTGTTGTTGTTGTTGTTTAGTTCCAGGTGAACCCTGATTGAGTAGACCAAGGATAAAAGGTATTCCAGCCATTACCATCCCATCTCTTTTTTAAGAGAGTAGAATGTGATTGGAGGGAAATTTGGTTGCTATTTGTTGCAAGTCGAGTGACCACATAGAAACTCCCTCAACTCCTGGTGAAATATATATATATATATATATATATATTTTTTTTTTTGTTATTGAAAAAGCAAAACAACGTATTAAAGAATGCCTTACTGCAGTTTCATGGTATTATCTCTTCCTATTGAGCTTGTAGGCCGATAAGGTGAGAAAATTCCACTCATCAGAGGTCAGTTATTTATTTTGAATAAACTTAACACGGGCTTGAGCGTAAAGCATTTCGGGTAATTTGGGATGGGGTCTTATTTATTAGTGTAGAAAACGTATCTAAATATACCCACATAATGTAAGGTATACATATAAATATATATCTGAGTATTTATATATCAGAAGATATCATAATATCTATTAATTAAATTTAACCGTTATAGTTAAAAAATAAAAATAATAAGGATATCACGGAATTCCTGACATCAGGGGACGTAACTCTTGCATCTTACTCAGTTACGTCCGAAAAACCCTTATAAAGAGAGCAGTTAAAAACCCGGGGGACGTATCTAATTATTCAAAGGTAGAAGACTTTGAGATAGAAGACTTTGAGAACAATTTTGAGGGGCGTATCTATAGGTCGAGGGGCCCCAAAGGTAGGGGTAGAGTGTATTAATTTTGGTATCAATTATATAGTAAGAAAAAGCATAAGAACTTAAATTAAACAGCAAACAAGGCAAATCAAGATCTACAAAGGTTCTGAATAGGTGGAAAAAGTTATTGAAGGTCTATTGTCTTGGCAGGAGATATTCCAGTACAGGAAAAAGTTATTATTGGAAGTGAGCTTGGCAATATTTTGAGAGTCGGTTATAAAAGAAGACAGGTTATTGGAATGTTATTTTGATTCTGCCATAGAAGAGGTTTATAGGGTGAATGCGTCCAGCTTGTGTGTGAATGTGTGCTGGCCCGCCGTGGTTTTAAAATGTGTGTGAGTAAGCGATGTGTGAATGCTGTACCTTGAGTGTGAAAGATGGTTTTTGAGATCAGCTTTTTATTGTTCTATAGTCTTGCCAGTAGATCTTAGTGCACAGAAAAAGAT
The DNA here is from genome assembly GCA_027124095.1 of Muusoctopus leioderma. Classification (NCBI taxonomy): domain Eukaryota; kingdom Metazoa; phylum Mollusca; class Cephalopoda; order Octopoda; family Octopodidae; genus Muusoctopus; species Muusoctopus leioderma. Next base: position 7,086,209 of record JAOPJM010001463.1, on the reverse strand, counting down.
GGTTTTTGAGATCAGCTTCTTATTTATTGTTCTATAGTCTTGCCAGTAGATCTTGGTGTGCAGAAAAAGCTCGTTATTACAACCCTTCCATCCCAGGTTATATAAAATAAAAATAAATAATAAATAAATAAATAAATAGATAAAGAGAAATGGTATAGGGTGAAAAGGGGCCCTGTATGTGTGAAGAAGGGTACTGGGCTGTCGTGGTGGTGCTTAATCCGGCGGGTGCAACGCACCCCATGAGTGGAGCAGGAATCGGTCCGCGTGTGGACACCTTCTTAGGATTTCGCTTCTGGAGTTGAGGCACTGACACTGATTGGATCCCCTCAGACTAGCTAGGATACTTATTTTTTCCGCTGTGCAGAGTCGGCAGATTTTCGGTCCGTTACGATATGGTCTGGCTCTGTCAATGATTCTCCATTTTACCACATAGTTTTTTCCTCTCTTTTAGGTCCCATATGTGCGTAGTGACCTCAATTCGCCTGTATACAGGTCCACGTGGGGAAATGGACAAGCCGCTGCTGCCGCATTGTCTGGCAGGATGGAGAATGACAATCCAGCGACATCAGATGAAAACTGTCTCCGCTGCTGCTGTCCTGTGTGGCAAGTTTGATGGTATGGTGGTGTCAGGTTACAAAATTGTATCGCTGGTGACTATATCTGCGCGTTATGCGACTGCTGGAAGAAGGCGATGTTGATTAGCGATCTCATTTTCAGCAGGCAAGCAAGTGTGGTGTCCTTTGCGGTGATGCACGGTTCTGGCTTGCTAAGGTGATCTCTCTGGAGTATTGATAGCCAATGGTTTAAAGTTACCTAACAGGGCATTCCTTTGGTGGCGGCAAAACAATATTTCTGTTTTCTTATTAATAGATACTGCGGGCTGTTGCAGTATATGGAGCCTTTCATGTAGGCAAAGTTGACAATTGTGGGCTCCAGGTGAATAAGGGGGTGCCCTGTCGAGTATGCTCCAAGTGATGTTTGGGAAGTCATTTCCTTCGTCCCGGAGTCTCCAGACGAATCGGGACAGGGAGGTGGGGTTTTCCTTATCCCTGCACCGGAAGGAGTACATGTGTTGTGTAAATCTTTACTTAAAGTCATTGGGTGTTAGGCCCTTGTAGTTTCTCGGGATACCGTCCGATGATGTTAGGGTGGCTCAGTAGACTACATGATTTGAGAGGCATGACCACCCCAGCTGCATGATCACCGGCAGTTGCAGTTTGGTGCATGGGGTGGTGTCTGTGTGTGTGTTTGTTTTTTGCTGTTATGGCGTGCAATGTTGGAAGCGATGTTGTCTAGACAAGAGTAACAGACCTTAACGTTATGGGCATTAAAGAGTTTGCGGTATTTATGGGTGTGAGGGAAATGCTGTCTAATTAGGGTCAGGAAGCTTCTAGCAATATTTGTGGAGACATCTAGATTGAAAGAGGAACTAAACCAGATTGTGTTTCTCTTCCCAACCCATTTAGGGATTGGGGGGCCTACGATATACACTAACCTCTCACTGTAGCCACTTCACGCTAGCACCTTGATGTAATGGTGTGTGGCCCTGTCGAGGATGTCTCTGTCGGACCACAAATTCGAGATTCTTCTACTGATTCCTGTTACTAAGTTTCTAATAACAGCTGTGGGGTGGTTAGAGTGTCTATGTATGTATACAGTTTCCTCAATGGGCTTTCTATAAGTATTTGCCAGTCTTGAGGTCTAGCGTAATGTCCAGGAAGTCGACTTGGTTAAATTAGTGGCGATAGTTATAGCAAGGCCGAATTCTTTGAATATTTTTATTAGGTTTTTCCTGAACTTATCCATGGTGTGGCCGTTCATATGACTTAAGATTGCCAGGCCAACGTCTCCGTACAAGGCTGAACTCTGGGGGTGTGTTCGTTGCCTTAGGGTATCCAGGATATATAGTCCGATGAGGTCAGCGACCTCAGCCCCGTCGTATCGCCCCATGGATAAGTCGAACAGTGGGTCTCTTTCTTTTTGACCCAGTGGGAGTCATCATGTAACAGAAGTGACTTCCTGGCATTCAGATTTATTCTGATATCGAGGTAAACATATATATATATAATGTGTAT
>JAOPJM010001463.1:6888181-6899464 GCA_027124095.1 Muusoctopus leioderma | reverse complement strand
TTAGAAACAATTATTATTATTATTATTATTATTATTATTATTATTATTATTATTATTATTATTATTATTATTATTGTCCACTTCGTGCTTATTGGCACACGGGGCGATTTCCACCCAACCTTATCCTCTGCCATTTTGAGGGCAGTCTCGAAAGACAGTCCCCCTGTGTTTCATCTCCTTATCCACGGTTTGACGCTACGTCTCTTTTGGTCCACCACGTTTTCTCTTTCCTTGTGTACACAAAAAAAATATGAAGTAAGTTAAATAATAGTATAAAATAATGATAACGCCATGTTTAAAGATTAAATTCTGAATATAAAGTTTTCCTTATTTCATTTCTTGAAATAAATAATATTTTGACCTTTTGATTCAAATATAAACTAAATAATTGTGTTTTGCTTTTCAATTGAATTTTTCCTTTTATTTTTCAGGAAGGAAATTGGCGAAACATGGCTCATCTTGGATATCCTTGGTACCAACAATGTTTGGAGGTTTTCCAATTTCTTGTCACACAGCATAAAGGAAAAACAGAAATTTACAGAAAAAAGAAAAGAAAGAAAAAAATTGAGAGAATTTTAGAACAGATGGAACAGACAAATTCTTTAGACTTTGGTGAAGAAAACTCTTCATTTAGTTGTATTCGTGTTGGAATGTCTCTTTCGTACTTTCACGCAGTATATCCCTTTACTTGGTCATCGAAATTATTAAAGAAAGATATTTCTCCAAAATTTTCCACTAACTTAAACAGAAATTCTTCACAATGTCTGAAAATCTTCAGAATTTCTATTTTTCTACTGCTTCTATATAGCTTTCCAATGTTGTCTTTATCATCAAGTTCATCACGAGAGCCAGTTTGTCGAACAGAAGTGAACTATAGGGAAATTTATTCAGTGAACTGCAGCCAGAGGAATCTGGAAGATGTACCAAATGATTTACACGTAAAGACATGGGAATTAAACTTAGACTATAACATGATAAAGCTTATGACACCCATCATATATTTTGCCAGATACGACGAACTGCGTAATTTGTCATTATGTCAAAATTCAATAGTGGACATACATATTAATGCCTTCACTGGATTAGTTAATCTGGTTGATTTGAATTTAAAAGGTAACATGTTGACCACAATTCCAACAGAAGCCCTAAAGAGCTTACCTGCGTTACAGACACTGATTCTTAGCGATAATAATATACAACACATTAGTCAACACGCTTTTCCCACTCTAAAAGAACTTTCTACTGTAAAACTTGATGAAAACCGGCTGTTTGTGATAGATGATTATGCTTTGACTTCTCTCGTTTCTCTTCGAAGTTTGAGCATTCAAAATAATATACTGCAAAGCCTGTCTTCAAGAGCACTGTACAACTCCGGACGTGATCTTGAAACTTTAGACTTGTACAACAATCCTTGGCAGTGTGATTGTAAGCTACGTTGGTTACGAGATTGGGTAGAACGAAGCTACAAGAAATGGCCTTCAAATACAATATTGCCTATTTGTTCTGGGCCTCATATTAATACCAGAAAAGATTTTATGAAAGTACCTGAGCATCAATTTGCTTGTAAGATCATGATGTATTCGAGTGGAACGTCTATAAAGATACAAGCTGGTTCTAATGTGAACTTAACATGTAGACTATATTCTGATCCTCCTGCTGAAATGATATGGCTCCATGATGAAAGGCGTATTCGTGGAGAGAGTAATAACGATCATTATAGGATCGTTGAATATTTAGAAAATATTCAAAATTTGGTTCTTACTATCAAAAACTTCCAGAAGAAAGATATTGGTTCCTATAAATGCTTAGCCAGAAATCCTATGGGAAGAGACTCAGTGACGTACAAGGTGGGCCTAGAGTTAAACCCAAATAGATTACCATTGGAAATGGAGACGAAAAAAACTATTTTCAATGCTAAAACAGCAATAATTTGTTCCGTAGCCATTACTCTGGTATTAATAGTTCTTCTGATGTTGCTGTTAGTTTTCAGACATATAAAAAACCAACGCAAACGTCAAGAAAAACTGCGGATCACAATTGAGGACTTGTTTGAAAAGAAAAATCGTTCCGATGTAAAAAACCGGAGTTGTGATGAAGATCAAATGGATATGGGGGAAATGGATCCTCTTTATCAAACTGTAGTGAGTGATGGTAATTATGTCTCGTTCAAGTCCGATCCTGTTGATTCTGAAGATGTTTCTCAGCTCTATACTTCTAATACACTCAATACACGTTTCAGTGAAACTCATTCTGAACTTGAGCCGAATAACACGTCCTGCTGGCTTCAAAAAGATCACCCATTTTCTGAGTCTGCCTCACCTTTGCTGGGATCAACATTAAGTGCTCAAAATACACCGACTCACCAAAGCAAACAACGGGGGAATATTAAAGAAGTTCCACTAACAACTTTCCCACGAAATACTATTGGCTCTTATTCATCGTTCAAAACAGGTCCACCTCACTATGTAACAAATCGACGACATAAAAGCAATAACAACGACAATGAAGAATTTTATAATATAATGATCAATCATGAACCTCTCAATGATTATCTGTTTTCAAAGAACCAGAATCCTAACATTGTATATAATTCCTCCTATGATCCAATATTCGGAAGCAAAAACAAGGTCCTACCTTATGGTGTTTCATCAGTATCTAGCGATGGCTGTCCAAAGCGCAGTGTGACGTTTACTTCGCCACAAATTAAACCTAAAGAAGACACAAACAAACGATATTCTTCTGTTGGAAGTCTTGGAAGCTTGGCTCCGAGAAAACCACCCCGATTCTACAGTAGGTCCAGTGTGGTAAATGGAGATATAAACAGTCCAGTTTCCTCCCCAACTGCCAGTTACAAAGATGAATTTGGAACTGCTGTTTAATTGAGCTATTATTAAATATATAAAACACTCTACAATGAAAAATATAAATTGGAAAAATCTGGTAACTTGAAAATTACATTCTCATAAACTCTAATCCTGAAGTCTCCATTTGATCTCATAACAACGTTCTATTCATTTAAGTATTTTCTTAGAAACAGAAATCCGCCGTCACTTTAAAACAAATTCTCCTTGTTCAAAACCAATTACCGCCAATGTCTCTTCTAATAATAATAATAATAATAATGATGATAATAATAATAATGATAATATTGGTTTATTAAATTCCATGCAGAAAGGAGGGCGAAAGGACGCCCATATTGGCATATTTCATTCTTTACTATATGAACAGCTGTTCGTATTTTGTCATTTTGGAAATTCTTTTTATTTTCATTATTTACTTGGCGAGCGCCGTAGAGTCGAGGTAAGCTACCGGTGAATCAAGTCTGAGACACGGGTTCGATTCCCGGTTAAAACCATTTCACTTCATTTACGTCGCTAATGCCCCTGGGAAAGGCATGAACGTCACAATTTTCCCATTCCGCCTCCCCTAAAAATCCTCAGGCTTTATGCCTATGTAAAAAGTCATTATTAACTTAAATCATTTAAAATTACACATTTTTGTGGGAAATGTTTTTGTTTTTCATTTATTTGTCACCATGTGCAACCTTTGACAGACAAAGGGGCTTTTATTTCCATAAAACCCCTATAATAAATAATATGGTGGTTTTATTTGGGCTTTTTTTCTTCTCATTTCAAAAGATGAAATTGTGTTTTATTTTCATTCAACTATGGATATTTAATACTTGATGGTACTAAATATTTATTGGTACACCTGGGTTGATTTGGAACTATCAACTTCAGGTAAATCAGTACTGATCCACCTGAAGTTGACTGGGAACTGTCAACACCAGGTGGATCAGTACTTTCTTTCCAAGTGGTTTCAGTTTGTTTTACGAAGGACCAGTAAGTTTCTTGTCCACAATTCTGGCTCACATGTCACTCGTTTGTAACAAAACCCCGCCGTGCTGCTGTCAACGATGATGATGATGATGATGATGGTGATGACGATGACGACGACGACGACGACGACGACGTATAGTGTCAGGTAAGCCCTGGTCGAGGAGACTGCTGGTCAAACACCGTGACCATCCCCTGTCTTTTATTCAGATATACTTCATCCACGACCATATAATCTAAGTATACGAAGTTTTAGGTGACAACACATCCAAACTGTTCGATATCAGGTAAAGTTTCGCTTCTATATAACCCATGGTACACTTCACACAGAACAAAACAGTCTTTTATAGGTTTATCAACAAAAATAGAATTTCTCAAAAACAATTATATGATAGCAGTTCCTGTATGTTGTTCCATTACAGATGGAATGGCCAATATCCTGTGTATTGGAAGGGTGGGAGTAGAGATATAGAAATGATGAGAAATAAGTGTAGAATGACGAGGAGGAATATATTTCACTGTGGTAAATTCCTGAATATAATCTATGTCCAAGAATTTGCGTGTGGTAAAGTATGGATCAGCTGTAGTGTTTGGTCTATGTCAACTCAGAGTGTGTGTGTGTGTGTGTGTGCGTGTGGCGTTTCTTTAATAAGTTCCTCACGGGGAGAAGGTAGAGTTCCCATGACCTATGCAGGTTCTCCCAGACTTGAGAGATCAGTGCGGTTGTTGTTTAGTTGGAACATCTGTAGGTCTGTGTATTGGGAAACATGACAGGAAAATCTTGAATGCTACAAATTTGAATAGAAAAGTTTGGTCGAAATATTTATTTTGGTCTCTGGAAAGTGAGACAGGGTAAGAGTGAAAGGAGAGAGAGAGACGCATTACACTGGATAGTGCAGAGGAGCAGAGGCCGTTGTAGTAGCGTTAGACGTGGCAAAGAGGAGAGGAAACAGCGTAGATCTTCGCCAGTGATTGTAATGTGTTTAATATATACAATATGTTTAATATATACATCGTTATAAAGAGATGTGACTCTCGTATATACAATATGTTTAATATATACATTATGAAGAGCTGTGACTATTATATACAATATATTCAATAAATACATTGTTATAAATTTAAAATATCAATATAATCAATACAATACAATATATGCCAATAAGAGAGTCTCATGGTAGTCGCTCTGTCTGCTGAAAATAGCAGTCAAATATTCCTCTCATCACACCCTACCGTGTTAAAGAATGAAGGATACTTTTGATAATGTACTCCTTGATACACTATGGCTGAATAAAAAACGAGATGGTCATAGCTGGAATACCTTTGACCATTGGTCTTATTGATCAGAGCTAACCTAGAGCTAATCAAATACAACACAATATAATCGATACATAAAATATATTGAACATATATGTAATATTGATAAAAATCAATAAGTGGATTGCTAAAACAAATATTTACTGTTGTATTTTTAATAAGATGTTTCCATTTCCTTTAGACAGTCTTTTAATTACTGGCCACAATATAGAGATATTTATGAGTGCCAAGGAGATAGGGGGAAATCAGATATTCTATTATTAATTAAGAAATCGTTGAAAGCTCAGATACAACCTTTATAGTATGTTACAAATCAATGTAGTACTGTGGTATTGAGTGCAAAGATTACAGAAACTGGGTTAAAAACAGGAAAACAAACAACAAAGAAGAAAAACTAAACGACTATTTACGACCAATTGCATATTTTATATCGTTTTCAAACAATAACAATACAAATATAGCGGCAGTTTCATATAGTAATTAGTGAGTCTCTGGAATAATGTTCTCTAACTTATTGGATTGTTGTGGCCAGCCAATCCTCATAAATGTGCCAAAGTCCAATGATTGTATCGATCTACCTTTTATCTGGAATGAAGTCAATTCATTCGTCTAAACTTTCTCGTACAAAATTTGACTTTGTTCTTGATCAAAGAAACAAAACAATATCCAAAATATATTTCATAAATTTTACTTGAACAACTCCATGAAGACTTATAAACTCGGTCTGCTAAAATAACAAATTATATTCAATGAAAGGGTGAACCAGACCATATTACGGGGTCTATGTTTATGTCAGGTGGGTTGTGGGTGAATAGTATATCTAACCTTATCTTTAAAGCGCTATTAGCTAAGGCAATATTATAATAAGGTGCTGCTCTGTTAAATATCTCTCTACTAGAGGAGAGGTTAGAGATCCTTGTGCTGATATTTTTATTAAGTTCTTAAACTCTATGGGTGGGTGTGTGGTAGGAATTTCTATTTATGTACTTTAATATTTCACTAGGTTTATTATATGGTTAATACGTATTGTTATCAAAATTCAGGGTGACAACTAAGATATTTGTTATCTTAAGATTAATATTGATTGTTATATTTAGTCCTAATATCTTGAAGGTGCTAATAAGCTCCTTTCTAAACTTATCTAATGTGTGTCCGTTGGCATAAGCGGATACGGCTAATCCGTCACCCCTCTAAAAACCAATGTAGTTGTTGTCAAATCTCTTTCAGAACGTCCAGTTTGCATAGGCCGACGAGTTCACACATATCTATGCTGTCGTACGACCCCATACTCACGTCGAAATTGCCATTCGAGTCGGATTTTTTCACCCAGGCCGAGATCCTATTAAATAGCAGTTTTCCTAGCACGTGTGATTATGTTTAAGTCTATTTCATCGATATCACAATATCATTTAGGGAAGTCCAAAGCCTTATTTAGAATAGGAGTTATCGACGGGTAGAAGTCGACAATATCAAATTGCATAAATCTAGAAGCTCACTTATTACTTCTAAAATATGCCATATCCTATATCACGTATTATATCAGATACTGTATCACATAGCATTTTTCGTATCACATATTACATTTATTTCGTATTTATCACTTTGTTCTAAAGTATATTTCAAACATTCAGTAAAAGATTATATTCTAAAGTAAAGTAAAGTTTCATTATCTCATGCCAGATATGCATGGATTTGTGGACCACATCTTACCATTAGCAAACTCTCAATATCTTCCAAAATTCCATTATTTCTTGTGATTTCTTCAAAGGAAATCCCCAGAGGTCCAAAGCTTAGTTTTGAGGTTTTCTTTATAAATTAGTTTCTTAATGCGGTAATTAAGGACTGTATTTAGTTCTCGGGTAGTTTCACACTTTTAACTCTGTCTACTTCCAGTAAAATGGAATGCGATTGTATTATTGTGGTGGTGTTGTACGTGAAGCCCGTATGTGGTTATGTTGCAATGCCCTGGAAGTTTATTGCTAACGAGATACAAACATGGTGGACTTAGTTTCAATAATAAATGAGGTCCTAAAACCAACGTACTACTGAATGGTGAATATTATAGAAAGAAATTCCTCAAATAAGAGTTAGACCAGTTGTTCTCAACCTTTTTTACCCTAGGCCTCACTTTATTTATTTTTTTAAACGTCATCGAATGTTAATCCAAATCTACTAACATAAATATTAGTATGCCGAACTATTAGTAGTAAATACTAAGCAACTACGAAAGTCTGCAACATTTCAAAGAGACAGTAACAAGAAATATATCCACTTGCTGGTCATTTATTGTAATTTACTGAATATTTTTAACCTCACTTCGGCTTTTTTTAAGTCAACCAACTGCGATAAATCTTTGATTTGTCAAGAAAACTTTATAGACGTGTTCGTCGGTCTGATTCTCTGAACAACTGAAATGATAAATTTCACCACAAATCTGTATGGGATAAAGTGCATGATGTATTTGATGGAATTGGTTTACGTCTTGCATCTATTTAAAAGCGAAACATCTCAAGAAGAGACGAAATGGTTTCTTTAAAGCCACTCTTCAAATCTGGTTGTGTGTACATGTCTGAAATAATCGTTTTACATTATCATCAATAAGTTTTTATTTGGTTTGGAGATTTCAGCAGTTTAGGATCACTGTCGCTAGAAATCGATCAGAGCAGTTATTTAATACAAGAAAGTTTTAAACATTCAAAAGGAGTATTTACATAAGTACCCAAATCGCTTAAAGGGTGAATACAAAGAAGAAAAGAAAAAAAGATTTTCGTATATATTTTTACCCACATCTCAAAATTCACGATCTTTTATAAGGAATGCAAATATTTTCATATATATGGAAAAATAATCGATTTTTCTATAGATAAACGCTCTGTGTGTATTCTAGCGGCAATTAGAAGATTAAGGTTACTTTTGATGAATACTGATTCGGGTGGAGAACAGTGAAGAGATAAGTACAGCAGAGGGAAATATAATTTCCCTACCCGTTCATCAATGCTTTATATTTTCCCTTCAATATATATATATATATATATATATATATCGGAGATATTTTAAAAGGTATCCAACAAATCTAATATTTTCTTCGTTTCCTTCTCGGTGTTTCGGTCGTGTTTTTTCCTGTGTTACATTTTATATCCGATATTTGAATGAGTCAACTTTTGCTGCATTCAATAAAAAATATTTTAAAAGTATTCATACTTCACCATTATATACCTGGTGAGTTTCGTATGTAAACGTGTGGCCGAATGGTTAGGACGTTCGTTTCATAATCATAAGGTCCCGGGTTTGATCCCACTGCCTCTCATTGATCTGATCCTCTGACCTTTGACCTGCATCGTTAGCTTCATTATTTGCACTCAATACAGCGAAGTAGTGAAGTAGATCGCATGAAGCATCTAGTATGGTGCTCTTCTTGTATGTTAGCTTACATCTCTTGCAATATCTCCGGAATAATAATTCTCATACAATCAGCAGTTCTCGGATGGTTGTAGAATATTCGTTCCTTTTTCGAAGACATTGGAATAATAATAATTCTTTCTAATATTGGCACAAGGCCAGAAATTTTAGGGGAGGGGTAAGTCGATTAAATCGACCCAGTACTTGACTGGTACTTTGTTTATTGACCCCAGATGGATGAAAAGTAAAGTTGGCCTCGGCGGGATTTCAACTCAGCCGATATCCGGACCCGTCCCACACGTGCCAACAGTTGTTCGACAAAACTCCACAAGTTGGCAATGCTCGGACACTGAACAAGTGCATGCAGAACGATTTCGTCGCTCTGCGTTCATCTCGGACAGGTCTGGCGGCTAACGGCACCTCCGTGTCTGTAGATTTTGTCCCGAACCGGCAATGTCGCCCAGTAGCACTGCCAGCCCGCGGATTTCTGGAAGTTATCCATAGGTCTTGGACTGACTGTACGCCGGAACAGACCAGCCATTTGATTTTCATCAACGCCTAGATCTTCTCTGAGAACGTCGTTACTCTTGACCACCACTAATCCTCTAAAGAATGCCAACGTGGAATTTCCACCGACCGCATTTCCGGACTGGTAGACGGCTGTGAGTGCCTGACAACATTCCAGATGCCAGACGCCCAGTCTTGGTCTTCACTTGACCTAGGACTGCAGCTCTGTCAAAGAGACGAACTGTGGGAAGATGTACCAGACAAAGAGCGACCACAACAGCTCACCGTCTAGGAATCTCTGTAGATGCCGCAACCTCAGCGCATGTCTGCACATCAGAAGCCACGACATACCGAGTCCCCCGTGCAGAAGGTGTAGGCACCAGATAGACCGCCTGACCAGTGGAAGGCGTCCCTTCCACTAGAAACAAAAGAGCAGACACTCCAATCTGGTCAGACAAGAACTAGGGCAAGGCACGACAGTCAGTCGGTAGTATATGATTGAAGCGATGTGTGCATTCGCCACCTTTGCCCCGAGCATTCAGGCATAGCTTTCTCCAACCCTGCTCGAAACCTCATCCCAGTTCCTATCTAACTGTAGATTCGGACCGAACCAGACCCCAAGCAACTTAACCGGACCATCCGTCCGGCGTCCCACGATGCTGTCGGATGGCATGGACTTGACTCTCCAGGTGCCGAGTTGCAAGCCCACAGACTTGTCCTGGTTAATTTTTGCTCCAGTCATCGCCTCGTATTCCTTTAAAATAGTGCCGACTACCCCGATTTCCGTGGTATCCGACACCAATACGGTGACGTCGTCCACGTATGCAGATATGGTCTCCCGCGTCCTAGTTCGAACGAGATGCCTGTCAACACCATTTTCCGCGGTAGTGTCTCAAGAGTCAGTACATTCTTTTCCTTCTTCCACTCACAACCATCTGCCAGCCTCTCTCGGGCTCCACTTGGTTCTCATTCTCGCAAGTGGATGAGGTGGCACTGTTGGGAGGTGGGGCCTCAGCAGTGACAACTTGAGGTACCGAGCATGGGGTGACTTCCTCTGCTATCTCCGGACTAGGGACCACTTGGATCTTCCATCCATCCTGGGAGCCGGGATCGGTGGTACAACTGGTGGCGCTGCTGTGGCATCAGCTTCCGGAGTTTGTTCATTTGTTTTTCTTTTTTTCAGCTCTTCGGGGCAGAAAACCCTCAAATGGCATTTGCTGCCACAAGTATAACAACTGGGCTTTCTGCCCTGCACTGTCAGTCTCCAGTCTTTAGTTCCTGCACCTATAATAGGGCATAGCTCTGGGATGGTTCTGTGGTGTTGAGGGGTCATAAGAACTTCGAAATCTATGCTGACCCCTCCTGACCACTTGTCATTTTCCGTGATGTATGAAAGGTGAAAACAAGGCATGGATCAATATCACTACCGATGGCCCTTACTGTCACCTTTGTGTTTCGTTGACCTATATATTGGGGTATGAGTGTATGGGCGGATGTTTCCCGTATTATTTCAGCGTGTCGTGTCGCCTCAGCCTCGGTTTTGAAATGGAGGTTAATAGTTCCGTAGGATTTGCCTTTGTCGATAGATGTAACGTTGCTCCACACATCAGTTAGGTCCTACCTCAATTACTCTTTTGATGGATATACTAAACTTACTCCGCTCTTAGCGCAGCATAAATATGTCAGCTTTTTTTCTTTCTCGCTCCCGTATAAGTCTTTCGGGCAAGGAGACAGAAAGTTTGCTGACACAGTGTTGCCATAGCTCCTTCTATGCTTGGGCCCTGTCTATATTTAATGACTTTTTGTTGGAGACAATATGGGCAAAGCTATTTTTCCCACTAATGTGTTCGCTCGATAAGGCTTGTGTGTATGTGTGAATGTTGCTGTTGTTTTTGTTGTTGTTGCTATTATCGACCGATGCATTTAAGTTCCCTTCGGTGTCTGAAATGTCCTTATATTGTTTTCTTTTGAACTGTCTGTTTGTTACTGTGAATTATTTGTGTTCATGTTATTTTGTTCTTATTTGTTGTTGTTATTTGGATATCCTTGTTGCTGTTGACGTGTCGCCATGTTGTTTAAATACGACAGACGTGACAATTTGAAACTAAAATGTCTTAGTTAAGTGTCTTGTTGCCCCTAAGGAGCAAAATAATTGTCTCTAATTTAGGCACAAGGCCAACAATCCCCAGTACTTGACTGGTACTTTATTTTATCGACCCCGGAA
>JAOPJM010001463.1:6831003-6841014 GCA_027124095.1 Muusoctopus leioderma | reverse complement strand
CGGTGTCACGATAAAACGCACCCAGTACACTCTGTAAAGTGGTTGGTGATAGGAAGGGCATCCAGCCGTAGAAGCCAAGCCAAATGAAACATATGAGTGAGACGTGGGCCACTGACCCATCTAGGAGAGTGGTGACTCCAATCAGGAATCGAGGCGGGCCAAAATCACCCGTCCAACCCATGCCAGCATGGAAAACACGTAAAACGAAGATGATGATGATGATGATGAATATTGTTAGAGTTTTAATAAGAAAGAAGAAAAGTAAGAACTATCAAGACTATATTAATCTGTCGTCTTATTATTCTAAAGTGCAATTCTACTGAGAGAAAGAAAGGCCAATTATATTAACTCCTACTCTAAAGTTACTTTGACATTTTTTATTTCTTCCCAATAAATCTCTTCTTATTTCCCACTGTCCCATTGGCGGTGAGTTTGTGTCTCCATTCTTACCGTTCTTACATCCAATATTTTTCATCTCCAGCCACATGTGTCCATTCTTTCTTGTAATATCTCACCAGTCAGCCAACCAACCAGCTCATATTGACGTTTATCTTCTTCCTAATTTCCATATTTCAACAAGCAGGCCACATTGACATCTGTGATTCAGATTCAACACTATGCAAAGATTATTTTGTTTTTGTCAGCAAGCTTAGCTATACCGAAAATCATTTATTGGTTTGTTCTTTTTTCTTTTCTGTTTTTCTTCTTATTTTTTGTTTTCATTGTCCTTGCAGTTGGCATTTTTGTAATAAATCATTGATGTCTTATAGGAAATCAATCGGGGAGGATCTTTGTTTGTTTTTTTGTTTTTTTTTGATTTCAAAGTAAAATGGCGTATTTCTTTAAATGGAAATATCTTGTTTGTCATAAAAGAAATGGGAAAAAAAAAAATAAAATGAAAAAGATGAAAAATAAAACAAGACACACACAAAACAAAAGTGCTTTTTATAAATACAAGAACTCTATTTTGAAAACCATTTTTCTCATCAGGAAGGAATTAAGAATACAATTTACTATTTGTTACTAAAAACGATAAAAAAATAGTGATGATAATAATAATAATAATAATAATAATAATAATAATAAATAAAAAAAATTAAATAAATTTTATGAAATTTGCAAGTGGAAGATAACATTCCATTAATTTAGTTTTTTAATGTTTGAAATTCTTTTTAAGTGTACAATTATTTTATCTTGAGATGTTTTTTTCTGTATAGTTTGTATTTGTCAATTGTTGACAAATAATTTTAGACAATTCTTTGAAATAAATTAATATCTTATATTTATGCTAGTCAGTTGGTGGATTGACAGAATCGGTAGAGCAACAGACAAAATGCCTTGTTGGTGTTTAGTTATGTTAACTTTATGTTCTGAGTTCGAATCCCGCCGAGGTCAACTTTACTTTTGATCTTTCCGAGATCGATAAAATAAAATACCAGTGAAGTACTGGGGGAGGGGTCAAAATGTGAAGGTGCCTAGTGGTTAGGTGATTGGGCTCACGATCGTAAGGACGTGGGTTCAGTCCACTCAGCTGAAAAATGAGTACCAGCAGTAGTAACTGGGGGTTAACCCTGTGACAGACTGGCGTCCCCCATTCAGCGGGTAGTCTTGCACTCTCAGTCGCTTAACCCCATGGAAACCGGGATAAGCTCCGGCTTTAATGGGCCCTTAAAAAAGGGGCTCAAGAAAGACTAACTTAACTAGCTGGGGTCAAAGTCATCGGCTGAACCCCTTCTCCAAACCTTTATGGCCTGTAGCCACATAGAGGCTCTCTTGTTGGCGCGCATGGCTTCCTCAGTGTGTTGTTGTTTAATGCGACAGTCTTTGATAGTGTACTTCAGTACTTCTTTGTTGTGAAGGCTCATGGCTTAGTGGATCATAAGGTCATGGGTTCAATTGCCAGGCTGAGCAGTGCGTTGTTGTGTCCTTGAGCACGGCACTTCATTTCACGTTGCTCCAGTCCACTCAGCTGAAAATGAGCACCTATGATAGGACTGTGGTCTCTGTCATTAAAATACCCAAGAAACCTTCTATGAGATGCGACCTCATATGAGACCGGCCAAACCCTGCAAGGTGTGAGCTATATAATTTACATTTTTTTTTTTTACTTATTTGTTGTGGAGATTCAGACATCCATCTCACCATAAAATATGTTCTTCAGAAGGTCCACATTGTACATGCAGCTACATGTCCCATCCAGTGCAGGGGATAGCCACTGAGTATATATATATATATATATATATATGGAGCTTCATTGTATGTAGTACTTATTAAGGTCAGGGAACAATGGCTTCTGCTGCTGTTTGCAATTTACCTGTGAGTGTTGTTGAACTATGGAGAAGATCATATAGATTATCTATAAATCAGCTATGACTAATATATATATATATATATACACACACACATTAGCTCTTAACCCTTTCGTTACCATATTTCCAATAAAATACACTGTCTATGGTTTTCAATTTATTTTGAAAATAATCAAGAATTTGGAGGGATTTAGTAAAATAACTAACTTTCTTGCTATTAAGTTGGTGTTTGGAACATAACAAAAAGTTCTTATATAAAATTATAATGGAATGTTTAAGTTTAAATATGAACACTTTAAAACAAATTTTTTTTTTTATCATAGAACTAGGGGCGGTTTCAGGCGGGTTGGTATAAATGGCTAAGGCAGTATTCTTTCTCTAAGTGATTGTACTCTGGCAGAAAAAAAAACACCCAGGTTTTCTACCAGATGTACATGGTTTTGGGTTCAGTCCCACTGCGTGGTCCTTTGGGCAAGTGTCTTCTACTATAGCCTCGGGCCAACCAATGCCTTGTGAATGGAATTGGTAGACAGACACTGTAAGAAGCCTGTCGCATATGTGTGTGTCACTGCTGAACATTTATCGATTGGCTGGTGAGTTTGTTTACATCTCCAAATAACAAAAATGCCTGGCCATTCGGTAGTTCGGTGGTAGGATTTCCATACTTAATCAGTATGGTTGGTGATAGGAAGGGTATCCGACTGTAAAATACTTCCTCAAGAAATCTCTGCCCAACCCATGCTAGCATGGAAACATGGACGTAAAACGATGATGATGATGATGTAGTGTAAATATTACTTTGAGTACTTGACTGGTACTTTATTTTATCAATCATGGAAGGAAGGATGAAAAGTAAAGTCGACCTCGGCGGAATTTGAACTCTGAATGTAAAGGGCTGTAACTAAATAGCGCAAGGCAGTTTGTCTGATGCTCTAACGATTCTGCCAAAAATGCAACAACAACAATAACAGAATTTGGTGATTCATTGCAGAAGTCACTTATTTTTCAACTTCTTTCAAAGAGTAGGTGGAGAGTGGATTACTTTTATACAAACGGCTGTAGTAAGGTTCAAATTACTGATTTTAAACTCATCAATCTCTTAGTATGTTTTCTTAGATTATCCTTCATTTTATTTATGTAATTATTATTAGGCGGCGAATTGGCAGAGTCGTTAGCATGTCGGACAGAATACCTTACTGTGTTCGTTCTGGCTTACTACGCTCTCTGAGTTCAAATCCCGCTGAGGTCAACTTTGCGTTTCATCCTTCCGGGGTTGATAAAATAAAGTACCAGTCAAGTACTGGGGATTGTTGGCCTTGTGCCTAAATTAGAAACAATTATTATTATTATTATTGCCCCCCATCCTCTACCTATCATTTCGGGATCATCCTAACATATCAATAAAAGCAAAGTGATATAATGACAGTATTTTCTTTTGCTATTTAATGAACTAATCTTTTAGTTTTGGATGAATAAATATGGTTGGGTGAAGATGAGATCTTCCCCGTGGTTTTATTTTTGACCTTAGAATTAATCCATTGCCAGGTTTAACACTACCACCTTAGGTGCCTTTAGCAGAGTTCATTCTGTTGCAAACATTCAGGCCAGATCTCCGGCCTAAGGATATTTTCCTCCCTCCCTCCCTCCCACTAGTCTTGGAGGTGCTGAAAAAAAGGGGATAAGCACTGTCTTACTTCCAGACTAAGCAGTAAAAGAAAAAAAAATATCCCTGACAATACAAATTTCATGAAAATTGCAGAATGGAGGCTGGTGGGTTTAATCAATGTCCCAGTTTAAATTCCTATTCGAAGTCTTAGCATTTCATTTCACTTTAGTTGCTTGAGTTGTTGTTGTTGTCTAGCCCTAGGTCAGTCTTGATCAAGCAGACTTATGATCAAATACATTCCAGCCTTGACCATCACTTTTTTCAAGACTACATTACCCAATGTGATGATAGATGTAATTTGAGGGAAATTTCGTTGCTATTTCTAGCAGGTTGAGCAACCACATAGAGGCAACCTCATTGGCTTGGTTTAAGAAAAGTATAACTGACTCAATTTCCCATTTGGCTATGCTCAATAGCTTGGATGGTCTTTGCTAGGCTGATGAATTAGAATTGAAAGTGGAGCAACTTTTTAAGCCAGTGAGAGCTCAACCCCAGCTGTCAAACTCTGGCGATATCAAACCTAAGCTGGAGACTGCCTGTGAAAACCAAATTTCCAATGAAACTTCACTATGAATCCACACACATTTCAGAATCTGATTAATGTTACACAGTGTCAGCGGGAGTCGACATGCTTGTTCTTCTAGTGGAGTAAGTGATGAATTCGCAAGCTGGACTATCTTGCAAAGAAAGTTACTTTTTTCCTGCTGGATTCTAAGAATGCTTAAGACTTTAAAAACAAATTCTGACCATGTGTATGTTACACCAGTATAACGTAAATGTTGCTTGTCTCTTGAAAGTGAGACTACCTGACTCCAGCCATCAATCCTTCAAGATTCCCCAATTCTCAGTTGACTACCCTTTGTATTATAGCAGTGTTTGATGACAACTCTGGTATACCCTTTTCCCTCAGCGAGAAAGTTAACATATCTCTGTTGTACTGGGAGCCCATATCCCCTCACTTAGCTCGGATCCGTCTAAAGGGCACCTTATATAACACCTCTGTCATGCCAGTCTATGCATCATCTTAAGATGGCGATGATCATGTGAAGGATAAAATGTACAGCAACCTTCGGGCAGCTATCGACAGGACGTCCTCCAGCTATCTCCTTATCGTCACCGGTGATTGAAATACCTGCACAGATAAAAGAGATACAAGTAATAGACAGATCCTCGGTAAATTCGCTGTTGGTAATCATTGCACTAATGGGGAACGCTTAGTAAACTTTACTGCAGCGAACCAATTAGTGATAACGAATACTAGATTTAAACATCCCAAAAGACATCTCATCATATGGTACTTGAACAATGACTTCACAGCCAATCAGATCAGTTATTTCCTTGTTTGATACCACTGGATCAGCTATGTACTCGACTGCCGATCTTATCGTGGTGCTGAGACGGGAAGTGAGGTTGGTTCAGATTATACCCTTGTACTTGCAAAACTTTGTATACCTTCAGGTCAACAAACCATTCAAAAGATCACGGAAATATGATATTACGAAGCTAAAATGCAGTGACACCGCCACATGCTTCCAACTCAAACTGCGGAACTACTTCAATGGCTTGGATATGCTATGACAAGCCAACCCCACAGCTGAAAATAAGTGGCACAACTTCAAGAATGTCAACTCAAGAATTAGGGTTTACCAAGCCTGATTGAAAAGATTGGATATCAGGCCATACAATAGAACTTGCTGAGGGGTCTAATCATGCTCAAAATAGTAGCGCCGTTAACTATCGACTACCCAGAAGACAAACGGCTCGTTCTGCTCATGTTAATCGCAATGAATACTGTCACAGTCACTTTAGACATGGAGCATGTAGCTTCTATTGAGGTCTCAAGAAAACTTTACCAGCTTTTTAAATCAACCTCCAACTAGCAAAATGATCCTCGATGCTCAAGGTGCAGTTATTTCAAACTTAGATGATCATCTTAGTCGATAGTATGACTTTTTCACGAACCTACTCAACTAAGATTCATCTACCAACCATTCCCTACACATATAATCCGGATGCACCAACCATCAAGGAGGTGCATGAAGCTATCCACAAACTGAAGAACAACAAAGCTCCAGGTAAAGATGGTCTACCCGCTGAGATCTTCAATGTCTTGATTCCACAATGTGATCATTCGTGTCTGGGATACGGAATCTCCTCCACAAGAATGGACTGACACAGTTCTCCTCCCTTTCTTCAAGAAGGGAGATAGGCTTTCTTACAGTAACTACTGAGACATCAGTTTGATAGACATTGTGGCCAAGATATTCACTATTGTTCTACTATGAAAATTTTAACACAAGTGTAATTAACGTACACGACCATCAGTGTGGTTTTCACTAGGGTCAAGGCTGTGCAGATCAAATTTCACCTTGGGAACAATGTTGGAGCTACCAAGAGCGAATCATCACTTGCTTTGTGGACTTAACAGCAGCTTTTGATTCTGTTGATTACAGCGCACTTTGGAATATCATGATCATATGATGGATTACCGATAAAGCTGCTAAATCTAATTAGAGCTTACTACAGCTCTACACGAGCAAAAATTTGCTGTTGTGGTGAGGAATCATAGTTCTTTGAAATCCGTTCAGGTGTCCGACAGGGCTGTGTTCTATCTCCAATGCTGTTCAATTATGTCATTCACTGAATGGCAGAGCGTGCTCTAGTGGATTTCCCGAGTGTCACTGTGGGATGAGATTTAACCATCACTGACCTTCAATATGCTGATGACCTCACGATAATTGGCAACATCTACGTGTTGAACACGTCAGTGTGTACATGTTGCATGTTGGCATGAAAATCAACGCGATGAAGACAAACATTGCATCTCACCCTCTGTGGCGAAATTCTGGAAGATGTCAATCAATTCAAGTATCTTGGTACTATCATCACTGCTACTAAAGATGAGATAGATGTCGGCTTCTACCATGCGCATAGTGAATCCTGTCTTCTTTACAGCCAGCTTTGGTCTTGGTCGGAGATCTGTGTATCCACAAAATTTTGCATCTACCGAGTGCTTGTTCGCACCATCCTGCGAGACATGGTCAGTGAGAGTGACGGACTTGCGCAAGCTAGAAGTATGTGACCACTTTTGCCTTTGCTGGGTGTTCACGCTTTGTATTTTGTATCAAACTCTGAAGTTTGTCATCGTTATCGGATTGATGCCATTCAACGATTCTTGTTCAAAAGGTGCCTCTGCTGGTTTGGTCACGCACTCCATTGTGAACTCATTCGCAATGCAGTTGCACCAGAGCCCCTCTCGGGATGGTGTAAATGGCGAAGCAGACAGCTAAAAACGTGAATGAGTATGATCAAGTTGGATCTTGAATCAATATTTGGTCCTCGCATGCATGGTATTCCATTGTTGGAATCATGACTGGTTAACACCCGCAATCACAGGATTGCGGGTGTGATCAGCTTCTGTTTATGATGCTGTGGATTCACTGGTGAACGCAGGCACAAGTACAAGAAAGTAAGAGGTTATGTTTGAAGTGTCTGTGTATCAGTCAGGGATGAAACTTGTTAATGTAAAGAGGCAAGGATTGCAAAGGATTTGGTTTCTGCACTGGCGACATCAGTATGTGATGTATGTGAGAGCTAAGAAGAGTTGTGAGCATTGCAGTTCCTGAGGGTGATGACTTCGGAGAGAGGTGAAGTGAAATAGAAGGCCTCGATGCAAGAAGATATATCGTTGAAGAGTTGTTGGTGGTTTCAGGAGTTCGGGGAGCAGTAGAGGAAGCGAAGCAGATGTATTTCAGGGAGTGGGAGAAGGAGACCTTGAGTGAGATAAGCTAGAAGTCTTTGTTGTTAAAATCCAGGTGAGTTGCAAGGAGAGCATGCGCAGACACCGCCTTTTGAGAGTGAAGTTTGAGTAAAGAGTCTAGCCTGGATAGCAGAGATGAAATACAGATAAGGGTTGAGAGATTTGTGTCTCGGAGAGGAATAGGATGTGTGATTTGAGTGTTAGTGTGAGGTCTTCGTTGGATCAGAGCCGGGAAAATTGTCCAGTTGAGTTTTAGTTTTTGGCATCGCATCTAGGGAAATGTAGAAGTGTGTGTGTGTTGTTGGCTTCTGTTGGTCTCGCGAGACCATGGATGTGCGCTTCAAAAGTCTTACAGAGTTGGCTGTGGCTGTAGAGGTCCACACGAGAATGACAGTCCTGGCTGCAACGACTGCATTTGAAGGTTGTGTTTGCCAGTCTTGTCCCGGTGTTGTTTTTTCATCAAGTCCACTTTTCTTCAGCAGCAAGCCTCTGCTCCTCCTCTCGTCTTTTTAAACCCCTGATTAGTTCCAGCCTCCAGTGTGTGCGATCACTTGCAATATCCTCCCAACTTTCGACATTCATATTCAGTGACTTTATGTCTCTCTTGCAGACATCTTTGAATTGAAGATGGGGTCACCCTCGTGTTCTCTTGCCAGAGGTCAGCTCTCCATACAGCAGGCTTTTCAGGATCCTCCCGTCTGACATGTGGTGTATGTGACCCAACCAACGGAGACGTCGTTGTTGGAGCAGAATGAGGAGGCATGGGCCAGTACCTCATTGTTGGTGACTCGATCAGTCCACTTGATACCTAGGATACGTCTCAGGCTGTGAAGGTGGAAGGCATTGAGACGCTGCTCTTGTCTGGAGTAGAGGCCCCAGGTCTCACTGCCGTAAAGCAGTGTGCTGAGAACGCAAGCTCTGTACACTGCAACCTTGGTGTGGATCGTCAGTTTGCTGTTCTCAAAAACTCTCTTTGTCAATCTGGCTAGTGTTGAAGATGCTTTTCCGATGTATTTGTTGAAATCTGACTCTAGAGACAGATTGTTCTTGATGGGGGAACCAAGGTATGTGAACTCGTGGACTACCTCCAGCTCGCAATTGTAGATGGTGATGGCAGGAAGCTCCTCAACACTTTGATATTCTTCAGACTGATGGTCAAGCTGAATTCCTTGCAGGCTCTTGAGAAGTTATCTATAAGGTGTTGCAGTTACTCCTCGGTGTGTGTTGCCAATGCCAAGTCATATGCATACAACATGACCCTGATAAGTACTTCATTCACATTGGATTTCGCCCTGACTCGAGACAAACTGAGCAGCTCCGCGTCTGTTCTTGTGTGAAGGTAGACACCATCAGTTGATGTTCCAAAGGCGTGTTTCACCACGACAGCGAGGAAAATGCCAAACAGAGTGGGTGCAAGCACACAGCCCTGTTTCACAACACTCCGGATATTGAAAGCTTCCGAAGAAGAGCCGTCAAACTGAACAACGCCCATCATGTCTGTGTGGAATGATTGAACTATCTAAAGGAGCCCCGGGGGACAATCTGATTTTGAACAGGCCGTCTCTACTCACAAGGTCGAAGGCTTTCGTGAGGTCGATGAAAGCAACATACAGTAGTTGTCTTTGTTCTCTGCATTTCTCTTGTAATAGTCGAAGGGATAAGATCATGTCGATTGTGAAGTGTTTTTACCTGAAACCGCACTGAGACTCAATGTATACATTTTCAGCGATTTTATACAGTCTGTTCAGAGCAAAGGCCTTTCCAACGATGCTCAGAAAATAGATTCCCCTGTAGTTATTACAGTCGCTTCTGTCCCCTTTGTTCTTATACAGGGTTACAATATTGTAGTATTTCTTACCCTCTGGAAACTGCTCCTTCTTTCCAGCACTGACACAGTAGTTCATGTAGGTAGTTTAACAGGGTGCCCTTTGCGCACCTGATTGCCTCTGGTGGAATACCATCCTATCCTGGTGCTTTGCCGTTTGACAGACTGTCAATGGCTTTACTCAGCTCTTCGTCAGTCGGCAATGCATCCAATTCCTCCATAACAGGCAGGTATTCCACAGCAGTTAGCATGCTGTCTGAGATGCTGTTTTCTCTGGAGTTGAGTTCAGAGTAGTGCTCCACCCATCTCTCCATCTGCTTGCCTTTGTCTTTGATGTTCTTGTCTGTTATGGTTTTCAGTGGTATTGTCTTACTCTTGGTTTGGCCGATGGCGTTTTCTATCCCCTCGTAAATTCCACGGATGTCGCTTATATCAAATGATGACTGAATAT
>JAOPJM010001463.1:6337113-6348151 GCA_027124095.1 Muusoctopus leioderma | reverse complement strand
CTTGGTACAGTAGTATATATTTGAAAAATGATAAGAATGACTTTTCTGGTGCTTACCTTTTAATAATGAAATGTTTATCAATTGTGTACAATTGATAAACATTTCATTAAAACGTCATTCTTATCATTTTTCACCAGAAAGGTCATTATTTTTCAAATATATATATATATCAGAAATTTAAATATAGCCACAAGGTAGATCTCTTCAATGAGATACTATTAATTACACACACACACACACACAACACACAACACACAACACACAACACACAACACACACAAGGCGAATTGATAGGATCCTTAGAGCATTGGATAGAATGCTTTGCAGCATTCATTCTGGCTCTCTGCACTCTGAGTTCAAATCCTGTCGAGGTCAACTTTGCCTTTCATCCTTTAGGGGTTGATAAATAAAATACCAGTCCAGTACTGGTGTTGATCTCTCTCTCTCTCTTTCTAGGAGAAATTGGCTATGATCAAAGCTGGGGAGGAATGGGCTCTGCCAGGTTTAAAAATACCCAAGATGGCACCCCTACAACTCCACCAAGAGTTAAGGGCCCAAGGAAGGAAGATATATATATATATATATATATATATATATAACTCAGGTAGGTGGTGATGTACTGAATGATATATGCAAAAAACCTCTTCATGAACTGAAACTTGCTTCTTTGTTGGAGAAAGAAAATAAATAAACCCTAGTGGTAATTGTCAGAAAACTCAGAAAGAAAAAGGGAGATAATTTCAAGAAAATAAGAGTTCATTCCACAGAAAATTGAATTTTCATGTTTTAGAGGAAAATCTGATCTTTGTTAACAGGCAAGGTGACAGCTATTAACATGTTTCTGTCTTATTAGACCTCATCAGCAAACAGTCTTCTCAAGCATGCTTTGATCAGTGGACATAGATTTTTACAAGTAGAAAAAGAGTTTTACAAGTAGAAAATACCAGTATAATATGCATAATTACAAAAAGTGAGCTGAGGGAAATAACTCCAGTGGGTTAATGGCATGAATTTAGATAATTCAGGTAGGTGGTGATGTACTGAATCATGTATGCAAAAAATTCTTAATGAATTGAAAGTTGCCTCTTAGTTGTAGAAAGAAACACACACACATGTATATATATATATATATATGATGTGATATATATATCACATAGCCAAGGTTACATGACAAAGATCTTCAAGGCCATAAAATACTTCATACCCAAACAACTGTAGACACTATAGGAGGTGCTAGTTCATTCTACACTCATAACAATTATATTCTACATCATCTACCTAGTAGATAAACCTACATTCACCAAAAGTCTACAACTACTGATCTACTTGATGCATCTGCTATTGTTAGTACTACAATGGCCTATACTATTCTTAAACTGCTGACTGTACACCACTACCACCTAAACTCGTATATCTCGATTTTCATCTCCTTGTCAAATTACCCCCCCCCCCCATGTCTCATCCCTTAGACTGAGGGATGAAAGTAACCACTTTTCTCAATCCTTCCTTTCCAGAGGTCTCTCATTGACCAAACATACACAGAAAACTGAGCATCATAAATTGAAACTGAACATTAAAGCCATACTAATTTTACTTAACTATCCAAATCTTTCCAGTCTAGGAAAGCCAGAAAAGTCTACAGATATTGCTGTTGCTTCTAAAACTAACTCATAAAAGAAAAAAGCATTAAACATGTCCACTGTTAAATTTTTTGAGCTGAATCCAAAATCAGTTTTTTTTTGTATATTTGTTATTTTTTCCCTACCATATCAGAATTTCTCCATATTCTATTTCAGCTTGCAGTCGTATTTGCACCTGCCTGCCAATCATTTATAAATGAAAGATAAATCGAAAATATTTTGAGTAGTATAAAATACTCTTTCAGACACAACATTATTGTATTTTTTCAAAAGTGCTTTTCTACCTTTTTTATTTTCCTCAAGGCATGTAAACTTGTTACAAATCCATGGTGTAGCATATTTTTTTTTTTAAAACAAAGTAACTTAAACAATTAAATTAAATATAATTATTTCAATCAAAGTCTTTTCGGGTTATGTAAATTCATTTATTTATAATTAGTGCTCATGAATAAATAGTTAAATAGATGTCACTGTTCAAATCATCCTCAACAAATTGTGTTTTATCTGCAGTTAATTCAATTTCCTTCACTCCCAGCTTGGAAAAAAAAAAAGAAGAATATCACAGGGAAATATAAATCAAATTTACCTACAAATATTATTTTGGTTGTTGAATAGGTCACCAAGTTAAGAAGTGAAATAGACTTATACAACATGTCACACCTTGGGAATGTTAATCACTCTCTTTCACAGTTCCTATATAGTATGGCGGCCTGAATTTTATCTGACCATTTCCCTGGCTGCTACTTCTGATTCACAAATATTGATGTATTACTTTGGCTGAAGGCCAACTGTTGATGAGAAGGAGTAATGGACTGTCTAAATGAAACCAGCCCACTTTTTATTACCAACTCCCAAAGGGATAAAAGGTAAAGCCAACCTCCGTGGGATATTAACTCAGGACGTAGCAGAAGAAGACTAAATAAAGCACAGTGCTTCTGCCAACTCAGTGCTTGCACAAATGTAAAGTTTTAACTCTTTTGATACCAACCCACCTGAGACTGGCCCTGAAGTGTATATATTTAAATCTAAACCGTCTATCATAATTTTATGTAAGAACATATTTTTTGTTTAAGTTCAGTTTTAAACACCAACTTAATAATACTGAAGAAGTTTGTTATTTTATTAAATCTCTTCATTATTTAAAAAGTCAATTGAAACATGAACAGTGTGTTTTATTAGAAATATGGTCACACAAGGGTTAACTTGGCATAATTCTATAGATTTGCAGGTGAAGAGCATAGTGAATTTAATTGATGCCAATACTTGATTGATAGCAAATCTTTTAGTTTTTTAATAAATCTGGAGACCCGAAAGGCAAAGTTAACCAGTTGGATTTGAACTCAGAATGTAGAGAGACAAAACCAAATACTAAAAGATATTTACTCTATCAGTTAACGACTTCTACCAACTTACAACTTCAAATGTTAACTCTTTCGTTACCATATTTCTAATGAAATACACTGCCTATGATTTTCATTTCATTTTGAAAATAATCAAGAATTTGACTCACTATTAATTAAGTGTTTGGAACATAACAAAAAGTTCTTACATAAAATTATAATGGAAGGTATAAATTTAAATATGAACAATTTAAAACAAATAGTTTTGGGGTTTTTTTCTTGTCATAGAATCAGGGGACGTTTCAGATGCGTTGGTATCAAAAGGGTTAAAGACTTATTCTCAGGAGACAAAAACTGTCAAGTGTAATATATCCTAATTGTAGATCGACACTGAGATTTATAATGACAAAACACCAATACCAGTTCCTTCATCAGAAAATAACACTATGAACAAACGTTAGAATGGGAGTTTCTAGGAATATGCCTGTCCAGAAGAAGAATACCGATACAGACATCGATTTCTATAAAGTAGACCATAAAACAACTCATTTGATTAACTAAACAAAGTTGAATTATCTGGTTAGAAACACTGGACCAAGTAAAGACAAAGCTGAATTGATTGTCACGACTTCAAGAAAGAACATTTCTGGTAGGGAAAACAAAAATATCAATATTCTATAACTGTTGCTATAAATTCTTTAAAATTTGTTGTTCATTTTTTTTTTCAAGAGAATAGTGTAATTTTTTTTTTTTTTTTTTTTTTTTTTTTTTTGCTTCCAATGTTAGTCAGAAAATAACTATGAGGAAGAATGGCAACTTTTTATAGATTCTAGTTAAAAAGCAAAAAAATAAGCTATATTGGTGCATAAGAGTATTAAGTGACTGTCTGTCTAGAGAGAGAAATGCTGTTGGTACAAAAGTAACTTTTAAATACTTTCTAACATGGTCAAATACCCTAAGCACAATCAGACGATTTTAATTTTATTAGATCTTTTTTGAGAGTAAAGCAATTAGGAGAATTTTTGGCATCAGCTGGGAAGACCGTTTAAGAAATGAAAGGATTAGAGAGGTCACCAAAGTTATCTACATTGACGAGCGGCTTATGAGAAACAGATGGAGATGGTTCGGACATGCTCTAGGTGTCCCGCCAGATAGAATATTATGGGAGACAGCACACTGGAGGCTAGAGGGAACAAGAAGGAGAGGACGACCAAGACCTACATAGCTGAGAACAATGCAGAGAGAGACATGATGACGATGACGATGACGAGGAGACATCTTTTAGACCTGCAGATAGAGTATGTTTCCTTTGGGACTGTTGTAGCTATGTAAATCATTACATAAAAAAAAAAAAAAACAATACAAAGGTCAACGACACCTTGCAGAAAGTCAAATTAAAATATTTAATATAGACATTGAAATAACACAGAGAATATTCTGACCCTTAACCGTTTTTGTTTTTTGGGGGTTTTTCTCATGAGGTTTCGTTAAGAATTTTTCATATCTATAAATTGTAAAAATGATGACTTCAAATTCTAATGGATCAGTAATAGGCGAAGTAATTCTTGATGTAAGGTATAAAGAAACACTCCAAGCCCTATCAAGCTGAGAAACCTTAGTTTTAATTGCTGGAAATGTTTTTGGCAATCATAAATGTATAGACTATTTATGCGATCTTAATCTAAATTTTGTTGGAAGCCAACAAAGAAATAGGCAATAGAATGTCATTAAACTTTCATTCCTTGCAGTTACATTTTGAATTGTTTTCCCCCTCCAGATTGCAGCAGATAGCAACGGCAGGCATGAAAAAATTAAGAGATAGCAAAAGACAATTTGGAGAGATTACATCAAAACATTTCTTAGAGAGAAAGAGAGAGAGACAGAAGAAAACACATCCAAATATTATTGATGATTCCAGTTTGTTGTTAAAGCAATAGAGTCAAATTTTACACAAGAAAGAGTCAATTTAATAACTTTTAAACATCCAATTAAACCCTTTCATTGTTTTTATTCATCTATTTATTCTTTTTATTCTGTATTTCATTTTTCACATGATACATTGACAAAATTCACTAACATTTGAATTCAAATGAATGAAAATTAGCTTTTACATATACGATAAAATCATATTTTGATGAAATAAACATTTAAATACAACTCCATGGAAGTTCAGTTGGTCCTACACTATTCACATTGGGTATAGATGATATTGCAAGGCTGGGACCTGACTTTGATTTAAATGTCTGGTACCTTGAAGATGGATGCTTAAAAGGGACCTCTGAGTTGAGTTTTTGCTATGCATAAGTTGATAATTTGAGGACTCAGTGATAGGAGGTCCTCAAGTGAAAGGTTCTAAATGTGAATTCTGGATATTCAATCATTCATTTTGGAAACATTAAGCTACGGTGGAGCTATTTACAAGAATCTTTTCCCTCTATCACCATTCCTCCCTCATTGGTATGGTCTTCCTTTGGAATCCCAATCTTGCCTTCCTGCCCAAGTTTCTCGCCAAGATGCAAAACCTCAAACAACTACTTAAAAACATTGATTTAATTGGGCCCCATCAAAGGTTTTTATACTCTCAAGAATTATTTATCAATTCCCAAGTTAATGTACATTCTTAGGTTTAGTCCCTCAGATTTTATCAGCCCTCTAACTTTTTAACAACTTAATCTACAAGAGACTTGAAAGTTTAGCCAGTAGAAGCTGGTTTCAGAATCCCTTGACCAGACTGCATTGCTCAAATGATTCAAAGTGGTGGGTAAATGTTCTTTATCTCACCTGTTTCCTTTCATCCATCCACACTTGCTCCTCTTTGGTGGTCAATATCCTCTCCTCTTCAACTTAGACTAGCTCTAACAGGCAGGTGAATGAAGCTCTGCAACTTTGGAGGGGGCTTGGTTTGTTAACCTTGGAGTAGGGTAAATCAACACAAAGAGTCTGGGTCAACATATAGTCAAAACATATTTTTGACTCTCTTTTCAATAAAAACTGATCAATATTCAAGGTGTTGTTTACTTTCCACATGGGTGAAATTTTCTGTTGATTGGATCAAGGCTTTGCCTGTAGCAAATATCAATGGTTTGCTTGGCCTAGATGAGCTCCGCATCTCCATCACCCTTAGAGTCAGGACCAACATTGCCCTTAGAGTCAGGAGTGTGGTGTCAATGTGGCAAGTCCTTTGATTCTAGAGGACTTCAAGATCTGTCATGTCAGCTGAATGCTGGTTACTTCACTCAGTATACTGAGATAAATTTAATTTTAAAGGATAAGCTGATCGGGCCTCTTCCCATCATCCCTGGATGATGGGAAGAGGCCTGATCAGTCTATTCTTTATCCCTGGGCTAGAGGTAGATGCCTTATATGGGACACTGCAGTAAATGATTCTTTCGATCCCTCTCTCACCTATTCTAAATACTGTGGTGGAGGTGGGAACTACTGTATTTGTGGCTGAACTGGGTAAATCACAGAAGTTTCGTCAATTGCATTTTCCAAACTAACGCTTGAGATGTTTGGAGGAGCTGGGCGACGAAATACAAAGTTCTTGACTTCCTTGTGCATCTTGTCAGACAGAAGTGTCAGATGAGGCTAGTAGGGGTGCATGGCATCTCAGCCTTACAACCATTCCTGGTAATGCTGCTAATGTCTAGGGTTACATCCGCTGATAAAGTTCTACAAATTTTATTATTAAAAATGTTAGAAACAATTATTTTTTATATTTTTTTTTTATTTTTAACCATTTCAACTAAAATTACCTGGATTCTAAACATCATCACCAGCTAAACTATACCCACCTATGTTAGTTGCACACTTTCTGCCCCCCCCCCCCGACCAAATCAACTCTTGTCTTTCATAAACCCATCATCTTTCTGATTTTCTCGTCTTCAATCACTAATAATGGTAAACACAAATCTCCAGTACTATTCATCATGCCAATCTAATGTTGTATCCACTGCTAAATGCCAGTAATTTCAGCAACATTCATGTCTTCTATCAATGGTGCCCCACGGGCTATGGATAATAAAAAAAACCTTCTTTCCCAAGCAACAAGAAAAATAACATCGTTTGTAGCCAACCAGTTTACACAGGTAAATGCACAACTCCAGATGCATAATTTACCAATTACACTAGACTAAAAAGCTAAAAGGTTCATTAGTGTGCCATGAGAATGAAAAATATCAAACGTTTTGGGCAGGGTCTTTCATTAGGGAATGCCGGAAATGTTGGACATTTCTTCTTTTCATGGCAAACCTTAGATTTTGCTTTTCAATGAATTGACCATTGCCAACGTCGACTACCGCTAGTCTCTTTGAATTATAGTAATTACATTGCTATACACACTAAACAGTCAGTACCACAGGTAACACACATCCCCTTAAACGTATCCTCTGACAGACAGAGACTGACAGCTATATACATAGCTAATTAAACTAACCAGTCAGTCCTGAAGACAAAATACACTGCCCCGCTGATTTACAAGCTGGCAAACACACTACATACATAGTCTACAACACACATACATACATATAAATAAATTCACAGAACCAACCATCCACACAGACGAAGTTTAAGAAGGCCAGCATTCGGACTGCAATAACTCATCATTAACTAACACGCCCACCGATTCTTAGATAACAGATCCAATTACCGTGAAGGGCAGAAGACATGAGAGAGAGAGGGGGGGGGTGACATACAGAGAACTAAAGTTAGAAGGAAGAGATAGAGAGATCCGAGAGACAGAGTATTTACGGAGTTAAACGAAGAACAATTAGCTGAGAGAGGTACAGAAAGAGAATATTTCTCAATGGGAGGGAATGCTTGTCGGGGGAGGGTAGCTATTGGAGAGGAGGAGAGAGAGAAACAGTGGGTTGACTATAGAAAAACAATATTTACTAAAGAGAGGAGGTTGTTTCAGCTTGCCTCTTCTCTCTTTCTCCTCTCACTCTTTCTTACACAGTATCGATAATGTAAATATATGGTTTCCTTATAGAGAATCACTGAGAGACAACACAGAGTGACACGGTAAACTGTTGTACTGCTTGAAACTAAATATTGACACCTGGAGTTGAAACGTGTGTAAATATATATACACACACACATACATACATACATACAGAGTCTGTGTAAGACATTTTGTATACTTACATATACAAAAAAAAATGTTATATGCATACGAGTTGTGTATTTATAAAACAGTGTTATCTGCATGATGACGGGGGATTCTCGTTATTCACTCAGTCGTTGGATCGCCGCCACTGAATATCTTATCTTCATGTAGTGTACCTAGGGCAAGTCAATACTCTACGCTGTTAAGCTGTGCATATGCCAGGATTCGACCTCAATGCAGCAAGCTGAGACTACTCTCGTCTGCAGTGACGGCGAATTACATCTCCATGCGGAGCTTCTTGGGATGGCGAATTACATCTCCAGCTAGCTGGGATTTTGACTGTTGTTGTTAGTGTTGAGCAACAGGTCAGCTTTGATCAAGTAGATCTATGATGAAAGGCGTTCCAGTTGTGATCATCCCATCCTTTTTTTTTTTCAGTTATCATTTTCTCCAGATCGACATTACCCAATATGTCATTCCAGTAAACTTGCCGAATCCGTACGTTTTGACATCTTCGACCCAAAACTGGAAGTTAGTGGTCACTGACCACTTAGTCAGTTACTACTAAGATTAATTTAACCGAGTTAATTATCGTTGTATAGTATATTTTATAAATAACAATAACTCAGTTTAATTCATCTTCGTCGTCACTTATGTAAAATGATGTTTTATTTGTTAAATGATAAAATGGCTTTGTATTGTGTATAAAAATGTTGTTGTTTATACTAACTTCCGTTTTCAATTCGACGTTTTCTGGTCGAAGATGTCAAAACGTACGAATTCGGTAAGTCTACCTGTTATTCCTTTTTTAAGGTAATAAGGTGTGATTTGAAGGAACTTTAGCTGCTATTTCTAGCAGGCCTTATAGGCTCATTTACCCTGGTTCAATAAAATGGAAGTGACGGGATGCGAAACAGCGATCCTTCAACCGGTATGCTGACAACCCTGCCTGGTGTTGAGCAACAGGTCAGCTTTGATCAAGTAGATCTATGATTAAAGGCGTTCCAGTTGTGACCATCCCATCCTTTTTTTTCTTTCAGTTATATCTCTAGATCGATATTACCCAATGTGTCATTCATCTTTAAGATAATAAGGTGTGATTTAAGGGAGCTTTAGCTGCGATTTCTAGCAGGCCTTATAGGCTCGTTTACTCTAGATCAGGGGTCCCCAAAGTGGTCGGTACCGACCCCCCGGGAGTCGATGACAGTTCTCTAGGGGTCGATTAATACAAGGGGGTCGAAAGCGGGTAGACTTGCTTCTTACTTTTCATCTTAAATATTATAGATAATCAGTAATTTTGCTATTCTTTTTGGAAATTATAGCAGTGAATAATGTCTTTTTTCTTCTGTTTAATGTAATTTTCGGCGTTTTACAAGATATGGGAAATATAAGTTTCGTTGAGAGGGGGGGGGGTTATGTAGGTCTCTTTACTGCTCAACATCGGAAATGCCAAAAAATAACTTAACGTTTTTATTAAACTTATCTGGGGGGTTGATGTTAAGGCAAATATTCTATAAAGGGGTCGACAGGTTAAAAAGTTTGGGGACCCCTGGTTTAGATAAAGATCTTTGTAGCATTGTTCGTAGCTTTTCATTAGTATCCTGACTTTCACATGATGTACGTAATCTGAGCCCATTTCATGGTAGCTGAGTATTCCGCAGACACGTGTACCCTTAACGTAACCCTCGAGCTGAATCAGCTACCCACAATATGTGACAAGGCTGGAACTTTGAATTACAGATACAATCCACCCGATACAGTTTCCACACAGTTTCCGTTAATTTCACTGACAAGGCTTGAGTGGACTCGAGGCTATAGCAAAAGAAGTTTCCACAAGGCACCACGCTGAAGGATAAGAGCTTGGGCTCTCAAGATTGCAAACGAACTTCTTAACCACTCAGCCATGCCTGCCTCCACTGTAGGCGATAATCCGAAGTCCATTCTTAAATGAGCAAACCCAGGATGAAAAGTATTGCAATCTTGGCCATCCCTGTTTTTCTTTATTTTTCCCCCCAGATTACATTATCCAATGTGTCATATTTTTTTGTTAAAAGATAATTACGATGTGATTTGAAGAAGATTTCGCTGTTATTTCTAGCAGATCTAAACGACCACGTAGAAGTTAGAAAGTCTCACATTTTAAAGATAAAGTAATATAAATCTTAACTGTTCTAATATTAATTGTTTCTAACATAGGCACAAGGCCAACAGCACCAGTAATTGACTCGTACTTTATTTTATTGACCCCGGAAGGATGAATGAAAAGCAAAGTTGACCTACACGGGATTTGCACTCAGTGTGCAGTGAGCCGGAACGAATATTGTAAGGCATTCTGTCCGACGCGCTAACGACTCTGCCAATTTGTCGCCTAATTTCTTGCCAATAACTGTTCTAGTAATAATAATAATTGTTTCTAACATAGGCACAGTGGCAGGAATATTGGGGAAGGGGTACTCAATTTAATCAACTCCACTGTTTGACTGGTAATATATTTATCGACCTTGGAAGAATGAATGGCAAAGTTGACCTTGACGAGATTTGCTCTCAGAACGGAAAGAGCCGGAACAAATAACGTATGGCATTTTGTCCGAGGCTCTAATGATACAGCCATTCCATGTTCTTTTCTAAAATTGGCACAAAATCTCAAATTTTAGGGGTAAATAAAGCCGATGGAATCAGCTCCAGTACTTGACTAGTATTTAGTTTATGAAAAGCGAAGAGATGATATATAAATTCGACCCTAGTGAGATTTGAACCATGAAACCACAGCGTAAAGGGGCTGTAATTAAATACAACATTGACAAACATGTAATCAAGCCTTTTACCAATTGAATCAGTCGCCATTACTACATTTACCAAAGCTATCATTGTAATGACAACATATACTACTACTACTACTACTACTACTACTACTACTACTACTACTACTACTACTACTACTACTACTACTG
>JAOPJM010001463.1:6311209-6322864 GCA_027124095.1 Muusoctopus leioderma | reverse complement strand
CTCTACATTCCAAGTTCAAATTCCTCTAAATCATTAAAATAAGTTGCAGGATTGAAGAAATCAGTATGATTCCATATATTATACTCAGTTTAATTTAGTACCCCATAGTTTATTTAGTGCTTTCTGGAATAAAAAGGAATTGCTTAACCCTTTCGATACTAACCTGGCTGAGACAACCCCTGGTTCCATGGTACAAAATCATCCGTATGAAATTGTTCATATTCAAATTTAAACCTACATTTCACATCTGGCCTGGGTTTATTACCAATTTTGTACAGGCCTGACTGTACCTTACTGTGGTACATACATACTTACGACTTAGTTGGATGAGCCATTGAGGTTTAACCCTTTTGATACCAACTCGCCTGAAAATGCCCTTGGTTCTATGATAAAAACCATTTGTTTTAAAGTGTTCATATTTAAATTTAAACCATCCATTATAATTTCATGTAAGAACTTTTTTGTTAAGTTATGTTCCAAACACCAACTTAATAATGATCCCTCCAAACTTTTGATTATTTTCAAAATTATTGAAAATCATAGGTAGTGTATTTCATTAGAAATATGGTAACATAAGGGTTAAGTGTTTATTTATTTTTTTAACCAGGAACACACTGTGTGGCATCAGTAATGGAATGTGTACCATTATTCATACAGTCAGTTGCAAACTTAAGATTTTTGAAAGCATTACAAATCTGCCAAATCACTGGATCCCTCCAAGATTTTGAAGATTTCAAACTGGAAACTGTAAACCATCTAACTACTTGTCATTTTCTTATTTTATATTTTTTTTTTTTATTTTTTTTTTGCAACCATAGTTAATGTACTACAAATCAAGCTGGCGTCTTTTGTTGGAGGGGGATGCTATCACCTTTGTCTTGCTATTTGAGCAAGTTATCTGAGTCAAGAAAATTCACTAACAGTATGTGGTGCGGTGCTGATTTATCGCTATGCCATTTACTTCTCGTATATCACATGACTGATATTTATGGACTGTTTTGAAAATATCACATTGTTATATCATTATTACAGACTTTACAAAATAACATTCAAATTGACATTTCTGTTTCTCTTCAGTTTCAATACACTTTGAATTCTGAAGAATTTTCTGACCTTAAACACTGTAAATTGCAACTCATTTAACGATATTTTTCCTAACGGTTATATGGATTTTTCTTTTCATCAATTTTCCATTCCACATTTTCTTTTTTTCTTTTTTGATCTCTCTTGCCCTCTCTCTTTCTCTTTCTTTCAAAAACAGATTTATGACAAAATAAAACAATTAACACCAATATATATATAAGGACACATTACAAATCTTTAGTTAAAGGTCATGAAAAATAAAGTTTACATTAAATTTCTGAATATTACATCCAAGTGTGTATGGTAGGGTCTACCGTTGAAATCATGACTGAAATTCTTTTTTTCTTTTTTTCATTTTTAAATAGTTTATTGTTAAATTTTCTTAATTTTCAGATCTTATTTATTGTTGTACATTTTTTATTTCATTTTATTTTATTTTATTTTATTTTATTTTATTTACAACAAAACCTCTTCATACATAACACATGACATCGGTGTCGGTTGAGGAAGTGGTGTCACACAACAACAGCTACAAACAATGACCTGTATGAATGTGAAACATGAAATGCTAAATCTCAAAAGTCACAATCTATTTTGTTATATACATCCACCTTCATGAACTTGGAAAAGTGTCTAAACTTGGCCAATGGGTCCTTCATCATCTGACTGCTTCTCAGCTTAATCAAAGAGTTGCCCTCTGTTCGTTATTGAAGAGTAGACTTGCTACCGAACCATTCCTGGGGTAGAATCATAACCAGTGATGAAAAATGGGTTCTCTATAATCATATCCAATGAAAACGACAATGGTTAGCACCCAACGAAAAAGGAGAATCTATCCCCAAACCAGGACTACACCCAAAAAAAGTTATGCTCTGTGTTTGGTGGGATATGAAGGGTGTCGTCTGTCATGAAGTGCTAAACCAAAACAAAACAGTTAATGCGGAGAAGTACTGTCATTAATTTGAAGCATTGAACAAAAATTTGCAGAAAAAGCGCCCATCATTGGTTAATCGTAAAGACGTGTTGCTATTACACAATAATGCAAGACCACATATTGCCCGAGTCACTCAGGAAAAGATTATGGCACTAAATATAGAAGTTTTGCCTCATCCTCCTTAATCTCCTGACCTTGCTCCATCTGACTATCATCTTTTCAGATCATTGCAATATTTTTTTAGAGGGAAAACAGTTTATTGATTGTGAAGAGGTTAAAACTGATATTGAGTGTTTCTTTGCATCGAAACTTGAAGAATTTTACACCCGAGGGATCAAAAATTTGCCAAATAGATGGGATTATGTTATCGATAATGAGGGGAAATATTATCTTGATTAAATATATCAATTAAGACCAAAGAGGCATTTGTTTCTTTTCCATCTTCAAATGCGACAGGACTTTCTTTCCAACCCAATACATACTAAGTTTGAGGTCACTTAGAATTATTTTCTGTTAACGAGATTTAATGTTGCCCAGTTATGAAATTCCTTCCTTTGTTAGTCTTGTTATTCCCATCATCAAGAAGGCCTGACTACCATTTCTAACGGACAGCTTATTTTGTCCTCGTTAAATAAGTAATGTATTACACATGCTTGTACTAATGGCCTATAAACCACCACATGTAAACACACTCATGTAGCATAAGTCAAACCACATCCAGACAGATTCAGTTCCTCACACACACACACAAAAATTACAAACGAATGAAAAACATCATTCGGTCCAAGGTGAACAGAGGAATGTATACTTTGAATTTGATACGTACAATGTACGAAAAATAGAGCGTGCTCCACTGGTCAGGCGGTCCATATACTGCCAACACCCGCTGCGTGGCAGGCTCGGCATGCCGTGGATGCTGATGGGCAGACATACGCTGAGGCTGTGCCACCTGCAGAGATTCCTGGACGATGAGCCGGTGTGGTCGCCGTTCGTGAGGCTCGTCTTTCTGCAGCTCGTCTCTTTAACGGAGCTGCAGTCCTGGGTCAAGCAAAGATTGAGCCTGGGCACCTGGCATCTGGAATATCGTCAGGCGCTCACCGCCCTCCACCAATCGGGTAACGGGATCGGTGGAAGTTCCACGCAAGCGATCTATAGAGAGCTAGTTGTGGGGAAGAGCGATGACGTATTTGGGGAAGCTCTGGGCATCGACGAGAACGAACTGACTAGGCTATTCCAGAAGACTTTCGGGTCTGGAACCATTAGGGATTACTTCCAGAAATCCTTGACCTGGCAGTGCTACCGAGGGGCGCTACCGTTTCGAGATAAACTCAACAGACACGGAAGTACCGTCAGACAGGCCTGTCCGAGACGTGTACAGAGCAATGAAACCGTTCTGTACGCACTCATTCAGTGTTCGGGAATTGCTGACTTGTGGAGTTATGTTGAACAGTTGCTGTCCCGGCGTGTAGGACGGATTCGGCTGTCGGTCGAGTCTATCGTGCAGATCACCCTGCCGTCCTCCTTTAAACGGGTAGGGCAAGCAGTTTTCCTGTCTAGTGGCTATGGGAAAAGTGGTTGTGTGGTGGACGAGCCTGAAAGGGCTGAAGACAGACACTTTCCTCTTCTGTAGAGCCCTCATCAACGTTTTCAAGTTCCACTTGAAAAGGAAGGTGAGTGTGAAAGAGGGAGGTGCTGTCCTCCAGTGAGTTTGTTGAAAGGTGGGTGACAGTGGTAAACATGGCTAGAGTGGATAGGACTGCTGTAAACATGTACCTGTAGTTCGGAGAACGACTGCTGGAGAGGGCATTTGCCCTTGATTTTTAGGGTGATCTTGGATCGGTGGGGTTCCTTGATTGGCCCTAGATGGAGGTCTTCCTGTATCAGTAGGACTGTATTATCATGTATTGGCGAATTAGCAGAGTCGTTAGCATGTCAGACAGAATACCTCACGGTATTCTTTCTGTCTCACTGCGCTCTGAGTTCAAATCCCGCCAAGGTCAACTTTGCCTTTCATCCTTCCGGGGTCGATAAAATAAAATACCAGCCAAGTACTGAGGATTGTTGGCCTTGTGCCTGAATTAGAAACAATTATTATCAATCTTTTTCTTCGTTTTCAAAGAGATTCTGGAAGTCGAAGAAGACAGTCTAAGCAGACTCTTCGGGAGCACTTTCAGGTTGCGTATTATGGACACTTCCAAAAGTCATTGGACTGACAGTGCTACGAGGGGGGGGGCTGTTCAGGATAAACTCTACAGGTATGACCGTGGTGGAGTCGCCAGCAACCGTACCTCTCAGAGTTGTGTTTAGAGTACGAAACTGTCGAGCATGCACTCGCTCAATATCCGTGCATTACTGATTACTGATTTATATCGAACACCTGTTGTGGCGTGCATGATCCGGCTATCAGCCGAGTCGCTAGGGCAAAACAAGTTGTATGGTGGACGTGGTTGGAAATTCTGAGGAGAGAGTTTTTCCTCTCTGGACAAGCCCTCATCCACTTCTTTTAGTATCACTTGAGAACGGTGAGAGTAGAGAGTAAGATGCTACCCACCAGTAAATTTTATGAAAGGGGCTGAGAGTTGTGAAATTGAGGTGACTAAAGGAACCAACATTAAATATATAGACATTTATTTTGGGTGTATCAGGGTAATCCGGGGTTGTATGTGGGTCACCCCTAATCACTTGTTTTACATATCTTTACAATGGTAACCTTCTTCAAATCTGCTGGTACTTTGACTTGTTTTCATATACAGAGAATGAGCTGATGAATACCGATAAGAAGGATTTGACTACCACATTTGATAAGTTATGATTCGACTACCACATTTTAAGATGATCTAATCCTGCAAATTTGTTTTTTTCAAATGGTTGGGTCCACCACTATATGTTCTTGCAGAGAGGATGGAACATGCCGGTGGAGAGAAACAATTTGGTGTAGGACACTTTCAGTACATCCATGTGACACATTTGATGGACAATTAAGTTTTTGAAAGGTTGTTGTCATCTCTCCAGTATAACAGCTTATTCTATTAGAGTGCGATTTCATCAACAGACTTAATTGGCACTGTTCCCCTTTTTCTGGGCATAATGTAATTCCGAATAAACTGGAAGATGTATCTTGATTGTTTCCTGTCTATATAGAGTTGTATTTGTGAGGCTTTGTCAATCCACCATTCATTCTGCATATTTCGAAGTATTCTTTGTATAACTGACTTGATTGTAAGATAAACACTTCCTTTTGACTTTGGAATTTGTATTGTTTCCTTTGTCAAGTTTAGCTTTTCGCTTTTCTGCATTTAGAGCTTTTAATGTGTGATCGTTTTCATCAAACGAATCAAGTTGCACTCTACAAAATAAGCCAATATATTATTCTGCAGTATCAATTGCCGCTGATTCAAGAATGTTCCACTCTTATTCAATAGAGATCTCACAAACTGTTTGATTATAAAGACTTTTGCTCAACGCAGTACGGTAATTGTTGCTAATATTGGAATCTTGAAGACGTTTAACATCTAACGTATTCTTCTCAAAGATATGTTAGGGTTTGAGGAATCGTTTTATTTTAATTTTTAATTTCATTAGTGCCATTGTGTAATCAGTCCAACACTCATTAGCAGATCGCATTGAACTACTGGGCTGAACATCTGTTACATTTCGACTCTATTCGATGACAAAACTCAATCAGATACCAATGATTTGAACGGGTATACCTCTATGTAATCTTGCGTTTGGTATTTTGGCGGAATATAGTATTAGTTATAATGAGCTAAAACTCTGAACCAAGCTTCAAAAGTAACGGTCCATTTGCGTTGCATCTACATATACCATGTCTTCTGATGATATCTAGATCTAATCCGTGGTTCTCACCAACATGAGCATTAAAGACCCAGAGAAGAATTATTTTATCATTTTGCACATATGTTAGCAAACCCATGCTAATAATAGAAAAACTCTTGATCAGACCAGGCTCAACAGCTGAGGCTGAGGTGTTATATCAGGAGTTGCGATGGGTTGGCTACGTTCAAAGAATGTGGGACCATCGACTGTCAAAGAAACTTACGGACGGAGAATTTCAAGGAGGAACGCGTCCAGTTGGAGCTTCGAGACGAGGATTCAGAGGTCAACTAAAGTGAACATAGAAACATTTTAACTTTGATGTTTCTTCGTGAACGGTTGACACATCTGACTGTCTACAATGGAGAAGAAAATGCCACGTTAGACACGAATTTTTTGAAAATATCAGAATGGGCTGACAGAAGAAGACGTCGACGGAGGGAAGTAGGCCGCCAACGAGCAGTCTTCGATCTAGCTGTTCTCGACTTTTCATGCCTTCATTACTAGGTTTCTTTTTGGTCGAAATAGGTGTATACAGGCATCTTAGAATACAAGAGTAAATTCACTAGAAATTTTCAACACCGAGAGATAATAATGATTATGATATATATATATATATATATGTGTGTGTGTGAGTGTGAGTATGTGTTTGTGAGTATGTGCGTGCGTGTGCACACGCGCGTATATATATATATATATATGACCAATTTACTACGGTAAACACGCGTGTTTTGTCTCGCTATGTGTTTGTTCGTTTTGTTTTTCTCTTAAAGGGCAAGGCCCGACACGTTAAAATTACTGTCTCCTCTCACCAAGCGTAAAACTAATACCTGGATGTTACCCTATGTTTGTCGTTCTTTAGATTTACCATCTGTGTTTGTCGTTCTTTGGATTTACCATGTGCTGTTCATTTTTGATTATATATATATGAATGTATATAATATGAAGACCGATGTCACTAGTGGATATAGTTGTCTACCAGAAACAACTCTCTCTATATATATATCTCTCACTCTCTCTCGCTCTCTCTCTATCTCTATCAATCTCTCTCT
The DNA here is from genome assembly GCA_027124095.1 of Muusoctopus leioderma. NCBI lineage: Eukaryota > Metazoa > Mollusca > Cephalopoda > Octopoda > Octopodidae > Muusoctopus > Muusoctopus leioderma. The sequence continues at coordinate 6,315,961 of JAOPJM010001463.1, read as the reverse complement.
CTCTCTTCTCTCTCTCTTACATTTTCTATTCCATTCGTTAAGTGAGATGGTTGGTGTGAGAGACTATGTGAGTTGTGACTTACTTCTATTTCATTACCTAAGTGAATTTTTTGGTGTAAGAGTCGGTTTGAGTTATCAGTTGGTTGGGTAAGGTGTGAGCGCTCGTTGGAGGTGTGCTACTAACATTCCCCTATGATTGTGTTATTGGGAATTTTTTTTTTATGCAACAATTTACCTTCAATATGCCTAAAAAAGAAATATGCTTGTGGCTATTTATCAGAATATTTCAAGATGAGATTTATTGAATCTATTATAAAAAACATCGTCCAATAAATTTTCTGAGCCACAAGAGATTTTCTATGCAACGAAAACCGATTGCGAGAATATCTTGCCACTAAGTATTCAAAAGGTAAAGATTAACCTATTGAATATTTTCAAGAACTGCGTGAGATACTTCAAAACCATTCTATAATAACTGCATCATTTAAGAAACAAATGCAAAGAAAGAAGATGGATTAACTGCAGATTATCGTATATTACAACTATTTACAAATAGTGGTAAGATCCTTAATGTTGCTGAAACCTTTATTGTACTCTCTATCAAATAATTTAATTCAAGACTTAAGCATCAGGATCTAACATAAGTTTTAAAAACATTGCACTCTGCGATACTACAGGAATTTGGTACGTTCTAGCACCGCTGATTAGGCGCGGCTGTTTGGGCCCCTCTTGTTTCGGGGTCAACCCGATTTGACACCGGATATTTAGGCCTCGGTACCTTTTGGGCGCAAAGAAATGTTCGTTCTTATTCTAAAACTACCGTCCACTACTCACTACTACAAATACTAATCGACTACTAAACATCGTTTAGGTTGTTACTTGGGCTTCGTGTATGTACAAAATGGTTGGTGAAACATTGACGAAATGAGGTAAAGAAAAATGTACGCATATTGGAATTCTCCACGTCTTCGATAAAGCAAGCAAAGTGGAGTGTAATTTTAAATTTTAGTCCTGTGAGCCAAAACATCGATATAATGCAAGGCTACATACTAGAATTGGAGAAGTGGTAAACGAGCTAAACAGCCATTCGCATGAAACTTCTGCTGCGAAACTAGAGATTGAACTTTCCAAAACAAATATATATAAAAGAGAGCAGCGCAGATTCTTGAGTCTCCGACTGTAGTTGTTAACGAATATCTGACAAACATATCCCATGCTAGTCTAGCCACCATTCCTGATATGTCTGCTTTGAGGAAATAATACGTCAAAAGCTTGGTTTAATTAACAACGCTCCCACCAATCCAACCGATTTACAGCAATTGATTCTACCTGAAAGCTACCTAATATATAACACTCAACCAGGTGTGGTTGAAAATTGGTCATAATTACCAAATGAAGAACTGAATATAGCATTTTCAATGTATCAGTATAGTAATTTTCTTTTTTATTTAAAATATTTCGTTGTGTATTTATTTGTTATATAAAGGGAGATAACTCCATATTTTAACTTATCCTTTTCAATTCATTTAAATGTTTTTCTCTCTCACTTTCTCTGTACTTCTCTCTTTTTCTCCCTGCATTTTTCTTTATGTGTAACGTTTTAATGTTTCTCCCTCACTCTCTGCCTCTCTCTCACTCTCCCTCTTCTCGACGCCAAATCGTCCATTGCCAAAAGGCTATCAACGAATCAGGTTTGGTGCCCGAACAGCCGTGCCAAATGACAGGGGCCCAATCATCCCATTCGGATACCATAGTATTGGGAAGCAATGATGAAATACGGTTAAAGTTGAAATTAATCTTATTGCAATTCTCCAAAACGCACAATTTTCCATGCCGTTGAATGTCTACCATCGCAGATAACAATGCTTTATTGATGGCATGTGTATGTCATTTTGATGAAAATAGTACATTGCATGAGCAAAGATTATTTACAATAAATCTTCTTACAGATGCAAAAGGATTATTCTTATTTACCACATTTCAATCGTACTTTGCAAAAAATGATATATCTTTCAACAATAGGGTTGTATGGGTTACTGACGGGGCATCATGAATGACAGGTCACTATCAGTGTTTTCTTCCTCATTTCAAGAAGGGAGAGTCAAACGTTTTGTGTATTCCTGTTATGGCACATAGGCAGTATCTTGTAGGAAAATATTTCAGTACAAGTTTTCATTCAATATTAAGCATAATAATTATGCCTATGAATACGATCAAATCGCATGCCAAAAATGACACAATGTGTCAACAACTGTGCCAAGACAATAATGAGTAATTTATTAAGTTACTATAAAACACACAAGTTCATTGTTCTCAATGGTTACATGCTTGACTCATTTTGTTGAAATATATGAGAGTGTTGAAATGTTTCTTGAAAGTGAGAATGAGGTTGATCTCTGCCAAAAAACGAAAAAATAAAACAAGATACATTTTATTTTGAAGACATAATTATGATATTTGATGAAATTAATTTGCACCTTCAAAAGCCAATAAGACACTTATAAAAATGTCGTTCCCTTAATTATAAAAAAACTTGATCTTTGACGTCATAATCTTGTAAAGGGGGAATTACATAATTCCAGTTAATCCATCTTCCCTCTTTGCATTTGTTTCTTAACCCTTTGAACCCTGGTCATTTTCATATAAATGTACCACAATGAACACATTCAAGCCGAAAAACGGAGCATCGGGTTCAAAGATTTTAATGATGCAGTTATTGTAGAATGATTTTGAAATGGATCAATTAAAATGTGGTAACAGCAGAAATGACTGTAATGTTGAGTAGTCATATCAATGAACTTAAAATGGATATGACAAAACGATTTAGTGATATTTTTAATTAACAGGTGCTTGATTGGAATGTGAATCCTTTTACTATAAATGCTGCTGGGTCTGAACAAGGATATGATGAAAATAAAGCAGATAAAATGTTCATAGTAGTGTCTACCAAAAGCTCTGGCAAAATAAAAAATGCCTACCTTATATATTAATACTTAGAGATCGATATTTAATTTACTGCTACCTTTCTCTACCTCATATCTAGTTGAATCAGGCTTTACTACTGTAAATAATATTGTCACCAAACAAAGAAATTGTTTGAAAATCTCTGAAATCAGACTTCAGTTCTATAGATCATACTGCCAACAAGCTAACACATTCTTTGATAATCGCTGAAAGAGGGGACATTAGTTTGTTTTTTACGAAAATAGGACCAGAGATCGAAAATTTAATTTCCTAGCATCAGGATCAAGTATCTCATTAAATGAAAGATTATTTCAATCCATTTTTTTTTTTTTTGCAATTTAAATATTGGTGTATAGTACATGCATTTTATCCTTACAATAAATGGTTGCAAATGTGTAAAATGTGAGTTATGTGAGTTGTTGGTGTTATACAGTTGGATATCGATAATATAAGAATGTGTGCTGTGTTATTTTGTTATGTGTTGATTATGTAGAATATGTGGAGTTCTATTGTTTCGTGTTGATTTCGTAGAGTATGTGCTTATGTACGTTGTGTTATTTTATTGGGTGCTGATTGTATATGGTATGTGTTGTATGCAGAGTTTGGAATGTGTTGTTTTGTGCTATTGAATTGAAAATGTTTTGCATATGATGTAGGTTGTGCGTACCAGGGCAATATTTAGTAACGTTGTGGGCCCTGCTATGGTTTGTATGTTTGTGTTCATATTGTTTATCATGCATAGTGCTCCAATTATTATTAGACCCATTTTTCCTTTCATGCCTCAAGTAGTGCTTATTTAGATTTGACGATCCACTATATTTATCATGGTGTGGTTTTTGTCTACAGTGTTTCCTCTGTATATTTCTGAATTTCATCAAAGTAGTAGTAAAGTACATATAAATTGAAATGGTCAGGACAGGTGGATGAGTTAATAGATAGGAAAGAAGGCTGGATAAGTAGGCGAGGAGATGATGGATAAAGGACATACATACGATAACCCAGCTGCACACATAAACACGTTGAGAGAGAGGAAATGGCAGAGGGAATTAACTGGCAGGAGCTGTCAAAATAATAACTTAATAGAAGTTCGTTGTCGAAAAATTGATTAACACAATTAGTAAGTTGTACCTAGAATGTTGAGGTATTGACAAAATAATACAGAGGTGAAGGAGTTCGCTTCACAACCACCTGGTTTCGGGTTCAGTCCCACAGCGTGGCACCTTGGAGAAGTGTCTTCTACTATAGCCTCGGGCCGACGAAGGCCTTGCGGGTGAGTTTGGTAGGTAAACTGTGTAGAAGAATGTCGTATATATATATGTATATGTATATATATATATGTATATGTGTGTAGATGTGTGGATGTATGTTTCTGCTTGCTTGTTTAGCAGTACGGCTAAGAGACCGGGAGAATAAGTATCAGACTTTAAAAAAAAAGTAGTGGGGTCGATCTGATCGAGTATAAGCCCTTCTAGGCGATGCCGCATGCCAATGATTGGAAAAGTATTTAACTATCTCTATGTTTAATTAATTTTGATCCTAGTTATTGTGTGCTTTGGTTTTTACAGCCTATTGATTTATGTATTTTTACAGCCTATTGATTTATGTATTTTGCCCGCTCGAATAAAAAAATGTTTCGATTGCACAAGCCACGTGCGTTAGCCGTGAAATGAATTTACATATAAAACCAGTTTATATGTACTTAAATCGTTAAGTAAAATACATTCTTAATTATCTCCTGCTGAGGATTCTATCGATCGGTGTTTGATTGGTTGCTCAGTCATTCTGGCG
>JAOPJM010001463.1:6212369-6227978 GCA_027124095.1 Muusoctopus leioderma | reverse complement strand
AAAATTCTGCCTCAATAACTCTCTCCGTCCAACCCATGCTAGCATGGAAAAACGGACGTAAAAAGCGATGATGATAGTGTATATATATATTCTTATGTCTCTTACTGAAAGTCTTTGTTCAATTTTGGAATAAGTGTTGTATTTTATTTATTTTACATCACAGTTTGTGACAAGGGAGTGTCTGTAGTATAGTGTAGAACAAATATCTGAAGGGACTTTGTAAAGCACCTTTTTTTTCCCCCCAGTTTTCTCGCAAATTGTTTATATTCTTTGATATACCTTGAAAAGACAACGCCATATTTGTACAAGCTATGAAAGTCAAATTTACATTGATATAATGACTTTTTGGGGACATATATTTCCTGTTAGGTTTTTCAGGTTCGACTCATGGGACATGTATCCCATCAGTCTCAAAAGAGTTAAACAAGATGGTCTCTTATATTCTTAGTCTCATTATTGACGGAAAGTTGTAAAAGCATCAATATGATGTAATGTTAAATTGTAATGCTTTTAAAATATTATAAAGTTAATTGGAGATTTGAACTATTGTTATATGGAATATCAATGTAATGTCTGTTTTTTTACAGAAAATAATGGAAATGAATGAAGAATTAGATGAAGATCATGAAGATCAATTCTATCTGCGTCGACTTGAAGCAGGCTTGTTCACACTTCAGTTGTTAGACTGCATTATGTTGGAAATTTGTGCAAGTGGTGCATCTTCTGTAAGTTCTCACTCTTCCTTTATTTTTTAACATAATTGTTAATTTGCAGCGAAGAATATTGGTCATTTTTCCAAAATAAGCAAAGTAAAAAAAAATATATAGATAAGTACGAATTGTATTGTATTTACCACTATACCATGAGCCCTCTCTGATAATACTCTTGTTTAGCCCTTATAGCTATACACAATCAGTCTGAAAAATCACCATTCTTTAATTCTACATATGTATATTTTCATGATATTTGTTTTGATTCTGCTTTTTCATGATGTTATGACTGAGTTCAAGATATGATTGTAAGATTTTTTCATTGTTATTATGACACTGAAAGTAGTGGATTTTAACCTTCCAACAGGGCTGACAATTTTTAGTTCATATTCATCTTCATTTATGTATCTGTACAATACTCTTTTTTTTTTAATATAAATACATATTTAACATTCAATCCTAGTTTACTCATCACTAAAAAGAAATAAAACCTAAAATTCAATTTAAAAAAATATCTATTTGTAATCAAACAAGTTGATAGATACTTCTGTATAATTTCACTTTGTCTTAGTAAGAACAACTGAAAAGCGATGTTCCTTTTGTTTGTTTTTATTAATGTCATACTGACAGGAATCAGAGTTGTTCATGGATCATTGCCCATGAATATTCAACAATTCCTAGATTTTGAAAAAATTACTAGATATTTCTTTATTTTAAAATCTTTATATAGAATTGGTGGTAGATAGCAACAAGTGAAAGGTTACCCATATATTTGCTTCTTACTTTAAATCAAGATTTAATGATATTCCCATAGAGTTCAATATGTTGGCCTATGAGCTGAAGAGTTAGCAGTTTAGCTTATATCACCAGTACTATAGTGTGTCAATGGAAAATTCCTACAATGATACCAACTTTGAATCACTCACTAGGTGTCAGTGGATACCAAGCATTACTATGGGTTACACTTCTACTTGTATCAGTATTCACTTGGGAGGCTTAACTGGCTTACTGAAATGAACTTGCGTCTTAAACAACTGCCACCTACTATTGATGGCTTAGTCAGACTTAAGGACATTACTTAATTCTCTTTATAACTGATTAATTTGAACTTTGAAAATCAAATGCTTCTTACAATAAAGACATATAATGTATTAGTGGTGCCAATTGATGGCTGATATACAAATTTCCTATCTTATTATACCAAACACTGTTTAGTATTATGAAAACCTACAATATATATCTAAAATAAATGCAATTCCTAAATCCACACTAATTCTTAGATTAAACACCCACATTTGCCATGACATTAAATATATCTTCTACAAATAATCATATAGTTTTCTGTTTACCACAGTCTCTTAAAATGTCCTATCTTTATGTAATCTTTTGAATTTGTTTTCCCTATTTTTATTGAGTGAATTTTTATTAATTTTCCTTTAATTTACCCAAAACAGGTGAAACAAAGAGTAATGCAGATTCTAAATATGAGAGGAGGCTCTTTAAAAACTATTCGCAACATCATGAGAGGTAAATTTTAACCACTTTTGTCAAGTATCTGTTTCTCTTAAATATGTATTATTGTATCTGTTACTCTTAAATATGTATTATTGTATCTGTTAGGATTTCCATTGTATTATATTGTCAATTATAAGGGTGGTGGATTGGCTGAATCGTTAGCGCGTCGGACAGAATGCCTTGCAGTATTCGTTCTGGCTCACTACGTTCTGAGTCCAAACCCCGCCGAGGCCAACTTTGCCTTTCATCCATCTGGGGTTGATAAACAAAGTACCAGTCAAGTACTGGAGTCGATTTAATCGACTTATCCCATCCCTAAAATTTCTGGCCTTGTGCCAATATTAGAAAGAATTATCATAGTATCCTATATAGCTTTTTATACATATTTTTGCTACTGTTAAGGTGGTGGACAGAACAGAGCTGTTAGAGCATCGGACAAAATGCTTTGTGGTATTTGTGCTGGCTCTTTATCTTCTGAGTTCAAATTCCACTAAGGTCAACTTTGCTTTTCATCCTTCCAGGGTCGATAACATAAAGTACCAGTCCAGGGTGGTGGATTGGCAGAATTGTTAGATCATTGGACAAAATACCTTGTGGTATTTGTTCCAGCTCTTTACATTCTAAGTTTGTTTGTGACAACACTGGTGCCAAGCTGTATTGGCCCTTGCCTTTCCCTTGGACAACATTGGAGGTGTGGAGAGAGGAGTCTTGCTGTATGGGCAACTGCTGGTCTTTCATAGAAAAAAAAACCTTGCCCAGGCCTGTATCCTGAAAAGGAACTTTCCAGGTGCAGATATATGATCAACCCTGACAGACAGAGGCCTTAGATAGATATTTGCCACTCTTAATATTAAAGACCCCACACCACTTTTCCCAATTCATCCTCCCCAGCACTCTTAATATTAAATATCCAACACCACTTTTCCCAATTCCTTCTCTCCAGAACAGCAACCCTCTAGAACTCCCTCACTGCCCACATTTTTCTTCTTCTTGCAAACATTGACCTTCAAATGTTCAAGCTAAACATCAACTGCATTGACCTCACCAAACTGTTGAACCTGTAAAAGTCACAAGCATTACCACTCATCGAACTAACTTTAAAAACAGAAAGGTATCACAGATGGCATATCTCCCTGCTGTAAATAGCAGCAGCTCTGTAGAAATAAGGAGTGATTTATTAGCTTGCAGTATTGTGCTCACTTCCTCCTGCAGAAAAGCTACCTGCAATAAACAAGCAAGTTACCCAGTGGAAGATTTATCCCTCATCAGCTTAACACTACAGAAATCAAAGTTAAGCACCAATCCCAAATATCCTTGTAATGCAGAAAAGGATTAACTTTAGCCTTCTCTTTCCAATATTAACTCCCTGTGAAATCACCTAGTTATATATTTCCCTTACCAGCTCTCTATGATCTTCTCAATTTACATCTGGTTCAGTATAATATCATCAGTTAGTTCATGTTTCAGAAATTAATGATGATAACAAAAATATTCAAGACACAATAATAAATTTTACTTAATGCAATGGGAGTCACAGCACAAGCGTTCTTGTCACAACTCCTGTCAGAAATTTTCTATGAATTGTGCTAACACTATTTTCAGTTTTTCAAAATATTTTTTAGTCTCACAAACAGAAATCTCGACTTGCAAACCCATTGTTGTTTGGATGATTTGAGATAATAATGGAAAAATCTGATGTGAACATGAAATAATAGTACTTAATGCAATTAAACTGAAAAATAAAATTTAAAAATCTTACTTTGATACCAAACTTCTTGCAACTACTCTGATATTTGTGTTTATAATCTGTAGCTTTGACAATATTGTCTGATTCCTTTTTAAAGCAATCCTGTTTAACAAAAGAAACAGTAAACAGTAAAAACAACAATTTCTCCCATCAGTTATATCAACATATACAACTAATATTATTACCTTAGAAGAAGGGCCCTGCTCGAAACATCAAAATTCACCACTCCTCGTGACACAAAAACTTATTATATTTTACAAATATTAAATACCTTTGATTAGGCAAAAAGCTAATTCCTTTAGTATGAATAAAAATTTATTTAACTCTTGGTATTAAAAAAATTGAACCTTACATTCACCCATATATATGTTGGGATAAATGGAATTTTCTGTATAGCCACTAGTATCATCTCCAAAGGGATGAAAGGCAGAATCAATACTAGTAGGATTGGAACTTGGAATAAAGAGGGATGAAACTAAACAAAAAGTTCAGCCATTGAACAAATAGGATATGAAACGGCTGAAGAGTTAAGATATTGGACTACAAAATCCTGAGTCATGAATTTAAACATACTGCAAGCATTTTATAGTTTTGGGGTAAATACCTCACAGTTAGATGAAATGAAGCATATGAAACACTTGTGATCAAGTAGTCTAAAACCTTATCTACTCAACCAATAAGGATTTTCTTTATTTTATGAAGTACAAACATATTTGAAAAAATAAATAAATAAAAGCTGTGAAAATATTAATAAGAATAATAATATAACTGATAACTAGAGAGATAATAATAGATAACTGAATAACCTTTTCTATCTGTTGACATCTGGCAATCTGACGTTTCAAATCAGGAATTTCATAATTTACATTTCTGGACATAATTTGAGCTGATTCAGCTAGTCAAATATTAGAAAAGAGAAACTATTAATTATCACTCATAATAAGAAAATTAATTACTTATTATAAAATTAGCAGTTATTACATTTAAAGAAAACCCTGAAAAGATTTAAGGATTTTTTTTTTTAAACAAAAGATTTAAGAAAAATAAAGTATAAATGTGCGAATATACATCCTGAGACTGAGCAGACTTCCTATAATTGGTAAAATTTCTATAATGATAGTATTCTGTGATAATTCATGAACTGAAGACATTCACACAAGTGGAGTGATGTGGAATTTTTGTCTGCAGCTATTATTATGTCTGAAGATGTGTGGAAACAGTTTAAGACAATATATTGAGATAGTCAAATGGCTTAAAAGTTAACATGGTATAGACTAAAGTACTAGTAACTTTTAGGGGACAGAAAATTTCAGAATCATCTGAGAAATGGCCTTACTCTGTAGGAAGCATGAATTCAATATTATTGTACTTATTGTAAACAATGAGTACACAAAAGGTGCAGTAAGATCTACACCAAATGCATTCAAGTAGTTGATAATAAGATCAGTTATGAGCTGAAGACCATGGACTGGTTCTCAATGACCAAGTGGTGGTGTTAAATTAGACTGTATGTTAGGCCTACCACCTAATAATGTTGGATATACAACATTTATATATAAGAATGTTACCTAGGTGATATGGTATTGTTATTGGTGTTAACCCAGGTTAACTTTCATCAAACAGACCCATGTTCAATGATCAAAGGTGTTCCAGCTGGGATTATCCAGTCTTTTTGTTTTCAGACATACTGCATCTAGGACATTACTGTATTCTTCTTTTTTTAAGAAAATCGGGTGTGATTTCAGGGAGAATTGTTTGCTATTTCCAGAAAGTCAAGCAACTGCATTGCAGCTCTCTCATTATCTCATCCTAGGTGATATAATTAGTGATGGAGGTGTTCTAATTAAAGTAGAAGAGCTAGGGTGTGAATGGGGTGGATGAAATTCAGAGAACTGCTATTCTGTTGGAACAGTTATTTCTGTTGTCAACAAAGGAGTTCTTTCTCCATGCAAAAGACAAACTACATAAAGTGTGTTTAAAAAGTAGAATATTGTATGAAAGTGAAGCATAAGTAGGGGATGTGAAGGAGCTGCAGTATAACTGGTGAAGAGTGAGCTGAATATGGTCTCATCACCATCATCATCATCGTTGTCGTTTTTACGTCAGCTTTTCCATGCTGGCATGGGTTCAACAAGATTTACTGGAGCAATATTCTACAGCTGGATGCCCTTCCTGTTGCCAACCATTACTTATATGTACCTATAAATAAGGTAGTTTTCCACCGATCTTTCACCTGCCAAACCACTAAAGCTATGAGCATATTGTTTACACGAAATGTAAAAAATATGCACCAGTAGCCTAAGCGGTGTCAACAATAAAGACTTTATAAAGACAAACACACACGCACACACATACATTTATAATTATATACACATATGCGATGAGCTTCTGTTCAGTTTCTATGTACCAATTTCAGTCAAAAAGCATTGGTTGGCCTGGTGGTTATGAAGTAAACTTCTTAACCACACAGCCAAGCCTGTACTTATATTTATAGTCTGTATTTATTTATTTTTTATCAGTTAGTCAGGGAAAGAAGAGAAGTGCCCATGACCTTTGCAGGCTCTCCAAGACTTGAAATTGATGTGACTGATGCCCAGCTTGAATGTCTGCAGGAAAATGTGGTTGAGGAGGAAATGCTTGCAACAGTGTTGTGAACTCCACTAAATGTCCCCAATGACCAAGTGGTGGTGTTAAATCAGACAGTGTCTTAGGTCTACCACACTATAATGTTGGATGTACAGCTTTATATATAACAAAGTTTCAGCACATATGAGTTTGAGAAAGTAACAGAGCACAAGCATTATTGGCAGGTGTAAGTAAAAAAGACAAATGTTTGTACATATAATGCAAATGGAGGGAGCATATTGGATAAAAAGGTGTTATTAGTTACAAAGATACTATGAACTGCTGATGAAAAGAGACTCGTTGTAAAAGTAGACCAAGAGAAACTTGGAAGGGAAAAAATTAAATCTAAGACTGATGAATTTTACAGACATGATGATACAGGATTAAGATGTGGAGAAAAAGACATGATGATGCAGGATTAAGATGTATGGATGATACAGGATTAAGATGTATGTATTGCAGACCTATCCATGAACGAGCCTCTGCATGGTTGCTCAACCTGCTAGAAATAGCAGTTAAATCTTCTTCAAATCACACCCTACCATCTTAAAAAATAAAGGAAGGATACATTAGATTATGTAATCATAGGTATATATAAAAAGTTGGTATAGTCATGTCTGGAACACTTTTAATCATAGGTCTGGTCAATCAGGGCTGACCAGAAGTTAGACAACAACAACCATGCCAGCTTGATAAAACAGATGTTAAAATGAAATGATAATGATGTTAAAAAAAATATTTTGGAAAATATAAATATTTCCTTATCTTCCAACAACAAAGCTGTGTTATACTGCCACACACCTGATACCAGAAGCACCCTCTATATATGACAGTCTTATACACATTCTTTTCACTATATTTTCACCAATTGTGTTTTCAAAATTGTGTTTGTTTAAATTGATTTAAATATTAACAAACACAATTTTTCTCCCACAATATTCTAATCTCTAGAATTTGTACCCAGTTTACTGTGCATATCCCAGTTTACTGTGTGTATCCCAGTTTACAGTGTGTATCCCGGTATATTGTGTATATTCCGGTTTACTGTGTATATTTTGGTATATTGTGTGTATCCTGGTTTACTTTGAGTATCCCAGTTTACTGTGTGTATCCCGGTATATTGTGTATATCCCAGTTTACTTTGTATATCCCGGTTTACTTTGTGTATCCCAGTTTATTGTGTGTATCCCGGGATATTGTGTGCATCCCAGTTTACTGTGTGTAACCCAGTTTACTGTGTGTAACCCGGTTTACTTTGTGTAACCTGATTTACTTTGTGTACCCAAGTTTACTGTGTGTATCCTGGTTTACTGTGCGCATCCTCGTTTACAGTGTGTATCCCAGTACTGTGTGTATCCCAGTTTATTGTGTATCCTGGTTTACTGTGTGCATCCCAGTTTACTGTGTATATCCCAGTTTTTAGAATAAGCCTACCATATCCTGGTTTGTTGTAAAAGGCAACTAAAAGGATTGATGTCAGGAAGGGCATCTGACCGTAGAACACTGCATCAAAAAGTCCCATCCAACCCATGCCAGCATAAAAAGTGGACGTAAAAACGATGGTGATGATGGTGATGATGATGAATATTTATTTTAAAATCTTTTATGAATTAAATGCACAAAAATATTAAAAAAGATAAATTTCTTTGTTACATAGTTTGCTGTTTAACTTACCAAGGTTTACATTATTCTTTTCATATAAGTTTAAAATTTCTGACCATGCCTGGAATAATAATATAGTAAGAATAATATAGTAATAATAATAATTTCTTATATTGTGGTACAACTTATATATTTGTAGGGAAAGCTATAGACAATTGATTGAGCTACACTACAAGGCTGATAGCTATTTTAACATAAGCACCAGACTGAAGTAGGTACTGGGGTCAATATGTTCGACAAAACCCTTGAAGGTGATGCCTCAGTATAGCTGCAGTCCAATGACTAAAACCAGTAAAAGAATAGCAGAACCAGTAAAAACGGTAATTATATTGTAAAAGATAAAATCTATAAAAGAATGCTATCCAGTAATAACTATTTTTAACAGAACAAAAAATCCATAAATACACCAGCAACTGGGTCAAATTATGACATTGATGTGATATCAATTTATTACAAGGCCACAAAGTCTCAAATTTATAGAAGGCAGTATGAAATTCTGATGTTCTTCGTGTACTGAAGGACATTATCAACCTAAGTAGAGTGAAACAGCTACAATCAGGTAATGACTAATTTTACAACTTTATCACTTGGTTGTTGTTATTATTATTGTTAATCCTGACTGAGCAGACTTGATATCTATCTTCCTACAGTAACAACTCATGACTCATCGTTATTCCTCCCTTTCTCCCACTTAAGTCTCTGATGTCTTGCAAAGGTCATGGTCACTGCCTACCCTCCTTTGACTAAGCTATAATTTTTTAAATGTAAATCATGATCAAAGCCATTCCAGTCATGACTATACCTCTTTTTTTTTTCAAAATATAGTGTATCGAGGACTACACTATCCAATTTATCCTTCCTTTTGTGATTTAAAAGAGATTTAGCTGCTATCTTTTTAGCAGGTTGAGCAACTATATAGAGGCTCCCTGATTGACTTGGTCATTACTTAGGGTAAACTAAGGGAATATTTAATAGACAATATGATTGATTGAAGCAATTGTTAGCATATTGGTATTTTTTAAAAATAATTAGCAGTGTTATTTGTTTTGCATTCTTACACTTCTGGATTACGGCATCTGTGACATGTGTTCGAACTCTGCAGCTAATATTACATTGTGCCCTTGTCAGTTGATCTGAGGATATTACTGGTATTTTATTTTGTCAACCCTGGAGAGTTGAAAGGCCAAATTGATGATTTGAACTCAAAAGTAGTCAGACACTGAATGTTGAATACTGTAAAGCTCTCTACCAACCATGCCACCACTACCATCACCAACACCAAAATAACAATAAAACACAAGCCAATGAAGGAGACTCTGCATGGTCGCTCGATCTGCTAGAAATAGCCACCAAATTTCTCTCAAATCACACTCTTCTGTCTTAAAAAAGGAAGAACACATTGTTTAACATAGTCCCTGATATACAAAAATATGGGAATAATCACAGCTTAAACACCTTTGATTATAGGGCTGACTTAAACAACAACAATAAGGATTTCTAACATAAGCACAAGGCCACAAATTTGTGGGGAGAGAACAGCTGAATAATAACTGACTCCAGTATTTCACTGGTACTTATTTTATCGATCCCGAAGGAATGAAATGCATAGTCGACAATGTCAGGATTTGAACTCAAAACTTAAAGGGTCAACACTAAATACCGCAAGGTAATCTGTCCACCACTCTACCAATTCTGCCATCTACTGTCCTTAAAACAACAACAATACTAAAATCAAAATTACCTTAGTTAATTCATTTGAATATTGTCCTAAGATGTTCTTCTTTCCTGACTCTGAGTTCTGTGACAATAACGCCATTATTTCCTTCACATGGAAGTAAGTGATTTCTTGTAATATGACCAACAAGAGACAGAGAGAGACAGACAGACAGACAGAGAGAGAATACATTTAATATAAAATTCATTCTGATATAAACATTTCTGAAGTAATTAATTTCCAGGTATATTACTTCAATCAAAAGTAATTATCATGATTAATCATCTTTAAGTAATGCTATAAGGTAGGAATACTGGAGATGCTATAAGGTAGGAAGCACAGGGGATGAGGCCTTGTCTTGTGTGGTTAAGAAGTTTGCATCACAATCGTGTAGTTTCAGGTCAGATCCCCCTTCCCTGCACAGCACCTTAGTCTTCTACCACAACATTGGGTCGACATCTTAATGTGGTGCTTCCTACAACAACAGTAACCCATCAGTAATGGTTTCTTCCTCCCTTTCCCCTCTAACCAGTCTTGGAGGCACTGAAAAATGTTGTTGGTGGTGCCTTTTCTCCCCTGACTCATCATCATCATCATCATCATCGTTTTACGTCTGTTTTTCCATGCTAGCATGGGTTGGACGGAGATTTCTTGATTCAGTATTTTATGTCACCAACCATGCAGTATTTTATGTCACCAACCATACTGATTAAGTATGGGAATCACAACACCATACTGATTAAGTATGGGAATCACAACACCGAATCACCAAATAGCCGGGCATTTTGTTATTTGGAGATATAAACAAATGTCACCGGTTGATTTCAGCAATAAACAGTGTCAAGCGATGCAAGCAGACGCGCGCCGCACACACTCACACACATATATACATACATATATATATATATATATATATATATATATACACAACAGGCTTCTCTTTACAGTTTCTGTGTACCAATTTCACTCACAAGGCGTTGGTCGGCCTGAGGCTATAGTCCAAGGTGCCACACAGTGGGACTGAACCCAAAACTACGTGGTTACGAAGCGAAGTTCTTAACCACACAGCCATGCCTGCACCTATAAAAAAACTAACTATAAAAATAAAGAAAGAAATCCATTTTCAATCTACCACTGTTCCAGCTACCATCTGCCACCTTCTCATGACACTTTTCACTAAATATACATCTTCAGACCAATGCAGTAGTATCACTTGCATATACTATCCAATGCTTCTACTGTTCAGCTGCTTCCTTAACTTACCTTCAGTCAGGCTTTGTCAACTTTTCATTTCACACCAAATGAACTTTACTTAGTTTATTCCTTTTAAGCCACAGAATGTCCTTCACCTTCAGTATGTATGTATCATTGGTAGGGCCAATGACGAAAGCTCTATGAGCCAATGAATGAGCCTCTATATGGTCACTCATAGAAATAGCAGCCAAATCTATCTCAAATCAAACTATGCTATCTAAAAAGGGAAGCTCACATAAGATAATGTAATCATAGATACACTGTCTGCCAAAAAAAAAAGGACTGTATGGTCACAGCTGACCTTGGGCTAAACAACATGTATCATTAGTGTAGAACATCCCACTTCTGACACATATATCATATTCAACTTATTTTTCTCTAATCAAAGTAGATCTTCCACTTCCAGTATCTACGTTTCCCCACAATACGCTTCTGAACTTCTGACACTCAGATAAATAGAAAAAATTTACTAACAATATAAAATTTACTTACTTGAACTTTTGATTATATCAACAACCTCCTTGATATCTGGCAAAGTCTTTAGTGCTTGGTTAATCTTGTCCCGAATTACCAAAGCTGATGCTGGCCAGCTCTGCTGACAATGTCTTCGATTTACTAACCAGTCTACAAATAGTAAAAAAAAAACCCAAAATACAATGGACTTGATGTAAAGTAATATATATTGAAGAATGTATGTCATAATTTCTTAGATGAGAAAGATACATCATCATCATCAGCATTTTACGTCCATGTTTCCATGCTAGCATGGGTTGGGCAGAGATTTCTTGAGGCAGCATTTCATGGTCGGATGCCCTTCTTGTCACCAACCATACTGATTAAGTATGGGAATCCTACCACTGAACTACCAAATGGCTGGGTATTTTGTTATCTGGAGATGTAAACAAACTCACTGGCCGATTGATAAACGTTCAGCGGTGACAAGCACACACACGCACACACACACACACACACACACATATATATACACATACATATATATATATACATATACGACAGGCTTCTTACAGGCATTGGTTGGCCCGAGGCTATAGTAGAAGACACTTGCCGGAGGTGCCATGCAGTGGGACTGAACCCGAAACCACGCAACCGTGCCTGCGTATATATATATATATATATATATGGTGGCTGTCAACTTGCTATTGAGCATGACTACCTTTTGCACTGTCTTCCTCTTTCCTCTTAAGATGCATCCCTGTCATGGCAAGACCAAGACTTCACCTCCCAGACACCAATAACATCTCAATGCAGGATGCAGCCACATGGGCAACCAGAGAATTGTGACTGCTCCTGCCTATACAACACCTTCTCTGTGCCCTCATGAGTGGAGAAACTATGGAAGTGACAGTATTTCATTGTCGCAGATGCAAGTGATATCCCAATAGCTGCAACAAAAGGTCTGCTGTCTGTTTGCGGTTCCAAGAAGTTTGAGTTCTGACTTGTGTTGGAAAGAGTAAGAAAAAATGGGGTTCAAAAAGTATCTGCACATCAAATCTTATAGTGACAAACACTTGTGCAACACTAGTGCCACTCTCTAAATGTTTGAAGCTGTTAAACTAGCAACAAGCAAAAAACAGGCAAGATGGCCAGAGACTACAAATAGCGCAGGTTTCACGTAAGAGTATCCTTCTCCCATGTGCATTTGCATAGGCATATATATGCACATGCATATATACACACTATTGGATGGGCATTGATTCTCCTGAGTTCATCTGCTCTTTGACATTTTGTTTTGAAATTTGAGGTTTTGTTTTTCATTGCGCCAGGTGTCCAAAATTCACTCTCCCCACCAAGCTGGCTTGGTGGGGTTGCCAGTTTAGTCACCAACGACCCAACCATGCAACAGGTTGTACTGGGTTACATGTTATCAGTAGCACTCACAAGCGAGTGTATGTATGTATGTATGTACATACATACATACATACACACACACACACACACATATATACATACTGTTTGGTGCTCATATGCATAGTATGATTCCATCTTGAGCACTGAAACCATTTTTCCGCACGTCGGATGACGAAGTATAGCTGCTTTCCATTACATCCTGTTTTTCTGTCTCTTCATTGTCTGTGTAAATTATCTTATCCATATTTATTATGCAATGCACCACAGCTATTGTTCACTAACTATATGTTTTAAAAAAAATATGCGACAACTCTATCTTTTGCTTTCCTTCTCCTGCACTTTCTCTGCTCTCTCCTTCTCCTTCTTTCTTCCTCTCTCTCTCCCTTCTTTTCTCTCTCTTCCATTACCCAGTACACCTTTCGCTTCCTCTGTCATCACTTCCACCTTCACACTTCAACTTTTTTTCTTTCCTGGCTTTCATCCACTTCAGATGTGCGCCTTCTCTCTGGCCTTTAAAGGGCTAATGTCCACTGTCCAGCCTTCCTCACTGCATTGTTCTTACTTGTTCGTCTGTTCTGGTCACACAACCCATTTCTATATGTATATATGTGTATACTCTTTCTTTTACTCTTTTACTTGTTTCAGTCATTTGACTGCGGCCATGCTGGGGCACCGCCTTGGAGGTTGATCAGATCGACCCCAGTACTTATTCTATCGGTCTCTATTGCCGAACCGCTATGTTACTGGAGGTAAACAAACAGATACGGAGACAAACACAAACATACACGCATATATACATATACGTATATATATACGACGGGCTTCTGCAGTTTCCGTCTACCAAATTCAATCACAAGGCATTGGTCGGCTCGAGGCTATAGTAGAAGACACTTACCCAAGGTGCCGTGCAGTGGGGCTGAACCCGAAACCACGTGGTTGTGAAGCGAACTCCTTAACCACACAGCCATAGGAGATGCTCACATTATATCGCGGAATGCCGAGGCATGATAATAATGTAAGTGAGGTTGCTCTACTACGGACCATCTAATTCAGTTTAGTGCATATCAGCAATATAACAGAGCTGGGGTTTCTCCTTGCCATGCTACCCTACAACTTGGGTGGTATACTTAATCCGGCACCAGGTTTACCACCACCACCACTACCACCTGGCACCCGGTTGCCTTTAGCGGAGTCTACTATGTTGCAAGCATTCGGGCCAGGTCTCCGGTCTGAGGATACCTCCCTCCCTCCCTCCACCACACCAGTCTCGGAGACCTGAAAATAGAGTGATAGACACTGACTTCCCTTCATATTAAGCAATAAAAAAACAGATGTCAAACCCTGCTCGATCTAACATGGAACCTATACGTGGTGGCTCGACTTTCTAGAAATATCAGCCAAGTCTCCCTCGAACAGTACTCTATTGCCTTAAAAATAAAGACGATAAATCTGAATATAAAATACGCTTTTGGTCATAGGCCTTCTTGATCAGGGCTAACATTGTGTTAACAAAACAACAACATCAGCGGTAACAGAATTGAACCCGGTCGGGGGATGAATCCACGCAGTTCCTCCAGTCCAGGCGAAGGAGCAAGTCAATTAAACACATTCCTGTCAAGCCAGTTTAATACATTGCTATATTTTGGTTAGTTGTGTGCATCAACGTATTTTATCACGAAATTACTTCCATGATTTAACTTAACACCTAGTATATTAAATTCTCATTTCGTTCTCTTCATCATCTCTCTCTCTTTCTCTTCTTCATTCTCTGAGCTATCTACATTCTCTTGCTAACTATTTATTTAGTTCACTTCCTATCCGATCATTGCTGTTTCAGTTAACATTAAGACAGGCAACAGAAATAATCACGGTTTTCTTTGGCACCATTTCTTAAATCAAATCCAACGTTCACCTGATTTTAATTCGAATATCCTCACGGTTTCCAGTTATGTGCGACAAAGCTACTACAGCATTCTTCACTACATTGTCAATTCCATACGCTATTAAATATTTGGCAGATCCTACTCACTGCCAAACTGACGTTTCCATTTCAGAATAATTACACATTAATTACTACCGTGTATTTTCCCAGTCGTATTCTGGCACTATAGTGATTAAGCGTTGCGCCAAACAGCACGAGAGCACCGTAGCTGCCTGCCTGCCTGCCTGCCACTCACGTGGCCACACAAGTACAGCTGTTACAACCAGTAATGATTCGTTTGAAACTGTAGAGATGACAGTTTACCGATGATAACGAGAAAACTGCAAAGGTTTCACATAATGGAAATGTGAGTGTGTTAAGAGTGTGACTTGCTTTATTCAATAGTTGTGTGTGTGTGTGTGCGTGTGTGTGTGTGTGTGTGTGTGGGTGGGTGGGTGTGTGTGTGTGTGTGTGTGTGTATGTGTGTGTGTGTGTGTGTACATGTGTATTTATATGTGTGTAAGTGAGTGTGGGTGTGTGAGTGTGTATATGTGTGTGTATGTGTGAGTATGTGTGTGAGTGTGTATGTGAG
>JAOPJM010001463.1:6152792-6164211 GCA_027124095.1 Muusoctopus leioderma | reverse complement strand
ATGCGGGCCGAAATCACCCGTCCAACCCATGCCAGCATGGAAAACGGACGTAAAACGATGATGATGATGATGATAATATATATATATATATATATATATATAAACACACATATATATATGTTTGGTGACAACACAAGGTCAAGAGGGCTCTATAGTCATGTCTTGGACATGACAACCTCTCTAGTGTTGGTGCCACGATAAATGCAGCCAGTACACTCTGTGTTGGTGCCACGATAAATGCAGCCAGTACACTCTGTAAAGTGGTTGGTGATAGGAAGGGCATCCAGCCATAGAAACCAAGCCAAACGAAACATACTTGTGAGGCATGGTCCTCTGACCCGTGTAGGAGAATCGTGACTCCATTCACAATCAACACGGGCCGAAACCACCCGTCCAACCCATGCCAGCATGGAAAATGGACGTAAAATGATAATGATGATACATATACACACACACATATATATATATATCATCATCATTTTACATCTGCAATATATATATATCTATATATATAATATATATCTGTTGCATGTAACAAACTGGAGAAGGACTACTCAAAACTATATAAGGGTGTAATAATCTTTATTTAGTCCGACCCAGTCTCCTATTACTCTGGAGTTGAACTGAGAGTGAAGTGAGCCAGAATGAGTACTGCAAGGCATTCTGTCTGACATGCTAACGACTCTGCCAATTCGCCGCCTTAGAACATATAATATTGATTATAGTTTCTAACATAGGTTCAAGGTCAGAAATTTGGGTGGAGGGAACAGATTATAGTGACCCCAGTACTTAACTTTTACTTAATTTATCAATAATCATAATAGTATTAATTAAATATATATATATATATTTAATTAATACTATGTGTGTGTCTCTACAAAATCATTATTAACACCACTTATACTACTGGTGCACGTTATGTTCCATGTAAACAATATGCCCACAATTTTAGTGGTTCAGTGAAAGTCGTAGGAAAAACTACCTTACTTATAAGTAGGGTTGGCAACAGGAAGGGCATCTAGCCATAGAATACTGCTAAAAAAAAAAAAAAAATTGTCTAAACCATACCAGGATGGAAAAGCAGATATAAAATCAATGATGCTGCTGATGATGTACACATGCAGCACATTACTGCAAAACAGTGTCAACACCTCTACCCTTGAGAGATAAGACTTGTTGTTACTTAAGCATTCTTGAAGATAAAGCTCTTGATGCTAAAATTTACAAACCAAAATTTTCAGAATTGCTAATCTATTATTGTTATATGATGTTATCTTTCATCTATTTTAAGAACTGAAACCATTCAAATTTGTGATACATTAACATTTTTTAAATGTACATGAAATGTGAATTTAACTGGGCCACTGATTAAATGTACCCAAAACTTACCACCACACGAGGTTATCCAACACTCATTCAATGAATAATGACAGAATGTGAAAGAAAAATGACATTTTAAGCATACTTCTTCATAAAATGGCATACAATAGACAAGAATACTGAGACAGTTGTGAATTATTAAGGAAACTAATATTTAAAAAATATATGCATACAATAAAAATGATTTTAAATAATAAAGAATTGAATCAGCTGAGAGTGTCCATCTTTTCGATGTAACAGACAAGACAGGCAACAACATAAAGCAGGCGTATATCTGTAGTAAGGAGTTAACAACTGAGGCTACCTTGCTTAATTGTTTATTACAATTGTTGGCTTCTCAAGTAAATTGCTCATGTGTCACTATTTTGCCGGCAGAGATGGTCTTGTACAATTTGTACTAATAGTAGCAATAATGATAATTATTACAATAGTAATTATAATGGATAACAATAGTAGTCAGGTATAGAGAATCAAAGATTGTTTTTACATGGGAAGGATTGGCTGTAATAGAGTTTAAAAGTCAAAAAAACATATTAAAAGATACTTTGCAATGACTGAAAAAACATGTTCAAACCCATTCAGTCATCATTTCATCTAACTCTGATCAACCACAGCATCATTCTTTTTTGGTATGTGGCCCGTTTTTCTGATGTTTCCATTTCAACTCCAAGCCCAAATATGCTAATTCTACAAGAACTAAAACACTCCAATTTGAAACTTTGTACTTAACACAAAAAGCAGTTTCCAAAACAATCCTGATTAACCCCCCAAAAATGATAACTTAATTTAGTTTTTTCCAATGCGAAGTCTTTTGTTTATCATGTTTGTCATCAATTCTTACAATTGTCAATATTTTGGTATGTATTTCTTTTTCTTATTCAGATGAAAGTAATGTTGTTTTTGGGTTTACTTTCAAAAGCTTACTCTCTCTTTTAACTAGAATTGTAAAACCTTAATGTAGTTTCCTATTGTTTTTTTTCTCTCTCTCCTTCAAAAACAGTACACAGGAAATAAGTGTCAAAATAATCTTTCTTTAATTTCTTTTCATTGGTTTTCTCAATCTGGTTGGAAAAAAAACTTGGAATAGGGAAAAGAGCAATGTATCAGGTAAACAGCAATGGTGTTTATATATTGATTACACACAAAACCTGAGACTTGCACTTACTTTCTTTTTTTTTTCGTCTTTCTTTTAACCTTTTGAATACTGAATGTATATGAAGTTCACAATTTACAGTACTCAAAACGTCAATGGTTTGGTCAACAAAAGGTAACATGTTCAAACCTCACCCGATCCATCACTGCCGCCATCAAAGTTCTTTTCCTTCATTAATTTTCTTTTTCATTGTTCAAAGAACAAAAAAAAAAAAAACAGAACAAAAAAAATAAAAATAAAAATATTACCAACAGAATATTTCTAGTTTCTGGACTCAAATGGTTATGATGGTAATTATTTTGTCTGGTTTTTATGTTAATGCTCAATTGTTCTGCTAGTGATATTGCATAAATATGTTTTCAACTAATCATCTAAATCTTTTAAAATTTTATTGCTCCAGTTCAAAGCTATTGCAATTTTCTGCAAATTAAAAAGGAGGGGTTAGAAACTTGTCCAAGGCAGGAGGAGTCCCATAGCTTTATTTTTTTTAAATTTATTTTTTTCTTTAAAAAAAAAAAAAAATCAGCTGTTATAATTTTTATCCAGTCTTTTCGCCATTTAAATTTATTATTTTTTTTTAATATAAGATTGATCTTAAAGTATTCCTGTAATATAAAAGAATATGATTGCAATAATAAGAGTACATGTCCATCTGTGTGAATGTAATGTATGTGTGTATGTATGTATGTATGTATACATGTGTGTTGAAGTAAAAAGAATATAGATGTAAATGTTCATGTTTTTTTGAAGTATAGCATATATATCACAGGGAAAAAATACCCAAGTAACTATACATGTTCTGACAAGAATCAGAAACAACAACAACACTTAAACAATCTTCCTTCAGATCTAATTATTAAATATTTTTTTTGTTTTCTAAGAAAGAAATTATGTGGACAGATTTTATTGATTTTTAGGTATTTAAAAAAAACAAAGCGTTGTTTAAAATAACCACCTGTCTGTCTGTCGATGTGTCTCTCTCTCTCTCTCTTTCTCGAGAAACACAGAGAGAGAGAGAGAGCTGGCTACTACAAAAATTTCTTTTGGAGGAGGCACACACTATTCCAAACGATAGTGTCAGTGGAAACAAAGTGAAAGCAAAAGCAAACTAATTAATTATCTGTCAAAGCTAGCAGACCAATGATAAATAAACCACTGAACAGAGAGGTCGGAGGTTGCATCAATGCTGGTGAAAAAGAGAGAGAACAAATTGATGATGTTTTTGTCATTAGCCTGTTCATAAAAGAGCAAGATGATCGTGTAAGAGATTCATCAGTATTTTAAGAGAAAGAAAGAAAGAAAAAAAAAATAGATAAAGGGAGGTAAGACAAATTCGTGAAGAGGTTGGGGGGGGGTAAACAAAACTAAATTGTCTTCATGTAAGGTATTGAAAGAGAGAGAAGGGGAGAGAAAGTCAACATATTGAAAAGGAGGGGGGATAACAGGCAGGGGATCAAACTGACAATAATAGCAGAAGTAGTTGTTATACATGGACGCCTATGTGTGTTTGTTTGTTTGTGTGTGTTTGTGGTTGTGTGCGTGTATGTGTGTGCATGTGAGGCAGAGAACAAAATGCATTCTTTTATAACACAGGTAACCTTGGTAACAGATGTCAGAATCATTATTGTTTATAAGATCAAAGCCAGAGCAACAAGAATCTTTTTTTTTTTTTTTTTTTTTTTCACCACCAGTTGTGGAAAGTAGAGTTGCTGTATGTAATACCAACAGCCCTTTTTTTCTTTGTTTTGTTTTTTGTTGTAGAAGTAGTAGTAGTAGTAATAGTAGTATTTGTATTAGTAGTAGTAGTTGTTGCAGAAATTACTGTTGAATTCTTTTTTGTTATTTTAAATCAGTAGTCATTTTTTTTTTGTTTGTTTGTTGTTTTTTTTAATTTAAAATTTTCTGGAATTTTGGAAAAGTTAAATTAACCAACAATAAAAGATGGAGAGACGGTGGTAGTGGTGGTAGTGGTGGTGAAGTTTTATGTTGTTGCTCTTCATCTCTGCTGTAAAAGCCTGTCAATGGCAGCATTCACATCACCCAGGGTAGCAGTCAAAGCTGAAGAGAAAAACAGAAAATGCATATCAACAACAACAAAGAATGATTTCTAACATTGACACAAAGAGGGAGGGGAGGGGTGTATAGGCAATATAACTGACCCAAGTACTTGGCTGACACTCTTCTTTATTGATCCTGAAGAAGGGACGAAAAGTAACCCCAAATAAGTAACTAAATGCTGCAATGTGTCTGATCTTACTCTACAGTTTCTGCTACTCTCACCATCATCATCGTTTTACGTCTGTGTTTCCATGCCAGCATGGGTTGGACAGAGATTTCTTGAGGCAGCATTTTGCTGTCGGATGCCCTTCCTGTCACCAACTATACTGATTTAAGTACGGGAATTATATCATTGAATTACCAAACGGCCAGGCATTTTGTTTTATGGAGATGTAAACAAATGTCACCAGCCAATCGATAAATGTCAAATGATGACAAATACATACATGCACACACACACATATATATATAAAACAGGCTTCTTATACAGTTTCTGTCTACCAATTCCACTCACAAGGCATTGGTTGGCCCGAGGCTATAATAGAAGACACTTACCCAAGATAACACTTGTTATCGATTAGTCAGGAGGGAAGGCAGTGCCCATCACCTTTCTCAGGCCCTCCAAGACTGGTGGGAGGGAGGAAAGTATCCTCAAACTAGAGACTTTGCCCAAATGCTTGCAACAGAGTGGACTCCGCTAAAGGCACCTAAGGTCCAGGTGGTGATAAACCGGGCGACGGAGTAAGTCTACCACCTAAGTAGGCTGAGCAAGGATTCGATCTCAGAATGCAAAAAAACCAGAACAAATACTACAAGGCATTTCGTTTGATGCTCTGAAGATTTTGCCAGATTGGTACTTTATCCCGAAAGGATGAAAGGCAAAGTTGGCGATAGCGGGATTCGAACTCAGAGTGTAGTGAGCTGGAACGAATACTGCAAGGTATTCTATCCGACGTTCTAATGACTGCCAATTCACCACAGTAGGAAGTAGCGCATAAAGATATCAAGTTCTTTTCAGACCAGAGACCTGGTCCAAATGCTTGCAACAGAGTGGTCTCTGCTAAAAACAACCAGGGACCAGGTGGTGGTATTAAGCTGGGCAACGAATTATCAACTTCCTTGGCAAAGTTGACCCCCAGTGAGATTTGAACTCAAAATTTAAAGAGATGTAACTAATATCACAAGGCATTTTGTCCAGCACTCTATTAATTCTACTATCCACTGCCCTAAATAATCATTATAATAAAATAGAAAGTAAGGGATGAAGTAAAGAAAAGGAAATTATGTTAAAACCTAAACACTTTATATTTTTTTTTTTATCAGTTTGGTCTGAAGTAATGAGCTGTGCCCCCTGCCGTTTGCTGGCCCACCGAGACTGGTGAGATTGATGTGGTTAACCCTTCTGTTACCAAATTTCTAATGAAATACACTGCCTATGATTTTTAATTAATTTTGAAAATAATCAAGAATTTGGAGGGATTTAGTAAAATATCTAACTTTCTTGTTATTAAGCTGGTATTTGGAGCATAACAAAAAGTTCTTACATAAAATTATTATGGAATGTTTAAATTTAAATATGACATTTTAAAACAAATGGGTTTTTATCATAGAACAAGGGGCAGTTTCATGCGGGTTGATATCAAAAGGGTTAAAGATGGGAGGGTAGAGATGTTCTTTTTTGATGTGAATAATACTTGTATTTTTGGGAGTCATTAAATATAACCAGATGTTACTATTATTGTTGCTTCAGAAATATTGTTCAGGTTACCATTCTTAGAATAGGTTAGATTTTATAGCATGTGACTGACACTGAGATGGGCTTTCAAAATATTTGCTGATCTCAGTAGCCAGATATAAGTTTTTTTTCTTTGTTTTGACTTAAGTGCTGTTCCCAGAATTCCATAGCCTTTGTCAATACTGTTACTTGCCCAAGTGTTTTTGTTGGTTGGTTTCCCTCTTTCTGTAATGCTGGAAGGAGAAAGCAGTTGCTGTGCTGAGAGAGGTGAAAGACAGAAACAAATTTATTATAAAGAGTAGTAGATTAGATAGATGAATAGATCGGTGGGAGATTGACAGGATGGGAGTCAGCAGCTTGTGAGACAAGCAGTCATGAGCAGACAGTTAAATGTAGGAAAGGATTGAAAAAAGAGTGAGAGGGGTAGAGATAGAGCAAGTAAGAGAGGAGAGGTAGAAAGATAATGCTCTAGAATAGGAATAGCGAGGGGTAATTAGAAATGTAATGTGAAAAAACAACAGAATTATGACGTTGAGTAAATAATAAAGATAGAAAGTGAGAAATTCGTGTATGATGGGGAGACGTTAAGAAATTAACGGAAGTGGTGGAGGCAGATTTTGATTGAGAGGCCAATGAGATGGAAATATGTATGTATGTATGTATGTATGTATGTATGTATGTATGTGTGTGTATATATATATATATCTCTATATATATATAGAGAGAGGGGAAAAGAAGAAATAATGAAGTATATGAGTGAGTCAGTGAAAATAATGAAGGAGAGTGATTGGAGATAAATGGAATAAAAATATTCGAAAGATAAAATGAAACAAAAGAAGAAAGTGGAGCAAAGAGCTTGAAGCAAAAAATCAGTAAGAATTATTGAAAGGAGGCAGAAATGATGGGTGCCACGCTAGTCATTATATAAAATATAAACTTAGTGAAAAGTACTTATAATAGAGACAGGTCTAAGAAGAACTGAAAAGAAAGAAGAACTGAAAAGAAACAGTAAGGGCAGATCAGAGAATTAGGTCTCTCTAGAGAAACAACACAGGGCTGAAATGTGTAGAAGCTTGTTGTATTACAGCCCCTTCTAGCCCATACCAGTATAGATGGGGAAAAACTCTCATAAAACTAATGATTAGGATGGTGATGATGAGCTTAACTTCACTAGAGACACTATTTCATTTCATTTTGTAACATGCCCTTCCTGTAGCCTGCATAAATTTACTAATTCTATCACTGAATGGAATGTAATAAGCAGTTTATATTTTTTTCTGATTGTCCTGAAACAACTATTTGTTATGTAGTAAAACAAAAAACTGTCTAGACAGACAAGCAGATAAATCAATGCAGCAACCTCTTGATAATGCTAGACAATTGTAGTTTGATTGCATATGTCTAATCATTTTTGATGTCAAAAAGCTAACAATAATGTTGAACTATAGAAGACTAGGAAACTAACTGATTTTCACTCTGAAATTGGATGGATGAGGGTTATTATGCATAAAATTTTAAAATTTGTTCCTCATTATTTTTCATGAAATGCCAGGTCTCAAATATGATTTATATATGTAATTAGACACTCTTCTACAGTGTTTTTACTAAGCTCAATAGTTCTTTGATATTGTTTGTCAATGATTAAATTCATATAAATAGTATTGTGAATTAGCTTGTGTTTGTAAGTGGGGTGCAGTCTGATTTATTGCTAATTAACATTTTTTTTTAGGAACGAATTGACTAGCAATTAAACGTATATTAAGTACTTCAAATTGAAGAGTTATTTGGGAAAGCCAGGATATTATTGTGTATAACATCTTTTCAAACATATTTTAAAGAATTGTGTGTGAGAGAGAGAATGCATGTACATAATGGTTGTTTAAAAGGAATGTATTTCAATAACAAAAGATAATCAGTATTTCAATCATACCCATCATCATCTTTATCATCATCATTATCATCGTCATAATTGTCATTGTGGTTTTAATATCTGTTTCTCTAAGGTGAGTATGGTATGGGTTGGGTTAGCTGTAGTAATCAGAGAAGTGTTTGCTTATGGCAGAGTTGAGAATGGGAGTTCACAACAGGGTTTTATTGTATGTGTGCAATGTAGAATAGGGATATCAAAATGGACAGCAAATATAGTGACTTTATTTAGGTAGGAGTTTTCTACAAAGTTATTAAAGATCTTGTTGCAATTATCTAGAGCAGGGGTGGGCAAACTGTGACCTGCAAGGTGGGTCTGTGTGGTCCATGTGAAGTTTTTAAAATTCAAGGATATACCCTTTCAAAATCTTCACAGAATGAAAAGAAATTTAATATGACCCTTATTTCTATTGTTCCAATTCATATATAGTCAATAGTAAGATTAAATAGCAAGTGATTAGCCTTTTGGACGTTGGAGCGTAAGAAATTATTTTCTAAAGTTTATTTACCTGCATACCTTTAACATTAACATGCATATAAAAAGTTGAAATTGATAAAAATACCTGCCAATACCAAGAATATTTTATAAAATTTGGCTATATAAGTTCAGTGCGGCCTGCGAGATTTTCCAAAAGTTCCAATGTGGCCTGCGGACGAAAATTATTGCTCACCCCTGATCTAGCAGGTTGAGGAAACATATTGAGGCTCACGCATTTTGTTAATAGAACTAAAAGAAGTATGAAATTTCTTTGTATTAGTAGAAATTTTCTGGCAGTATGTTAAAATGTATAATTTGAGTCTGTCTATAAGAGGGTCACCAGATTACCGAGGTGATAGAGTAGTGGATAACTACTGTAAGAGAAATCAGCAGTTCATAATTTTTTTCGCCCTCAGTCTTGTGTTGTGGCCATGACACTTAACTCTCAGCAGCAGAGTTCACCTAGCTTAGGATAGGCGCCACAAAATGGTAGTAGGCAGCAGTAGCACTGTAAAATTGGCGTGTACTTTGTTAGATTACTGTGCTGAGAACAAGTCCTCCTGTGAGCATGGAGAAGACAGTGGTAAGTGTCAATTGATAATACTTTTTTATATGAATTTTGTTATTATCATAGAGTTACATCCCTTGTCTAGTTCTTGAAACAACTTATACATGAAGGAAAATTTCCATTTTGTATTAAAAGATTTTATTTCATTTTATCTTTTTTTATAAGTGAGTCAGAGGAAGAGGGCAGTGCTCTTGACCTTTGTAGGCCCCCTTAGGCTGGTGAAATTTAGGTAGCTGATGTCCAGATGGTTGCAGTTCTAAGGAGGAAGAATTTGGCAAAGTGTTATATGTGGCATCTAATGGGTGATACACAGATAGTGTGACAGGAGAGAAGAGTTGACTTGCATGGAAGAAGGCATGCCAATAATTAGTTCAGAAGAACAGCAGTTGTAGTAGTAGTAGTGTTAGAAGATGCTGAGAGAGGAAACAACACGTTTGTGAGCCAGTGGCTGAAGCGTGTTACTGAGTGAATCCGTACCAATCAGGCGAGATGATTCTCTTTCAGGTGTGATTTTGGATGTGGTTTTGTATGTTAGTGAGTGTAACCGCAGCAACGTCCAAATATATGTAGCAGGTCTTACGTGATCTTTGGTAACTGACCAGGCTGGAAGTATTTTGTGACTATAAAGAAAATCTTAGTCTTCGTGATGTAGTTTTAGCCATGTTATAACAGTATATTGTGAGTTTGCCAGAAGAGATCATTGGCATTTTCGAGGCCTAGCTAACATTTGTATCGTTTTTGACGGTTATTGTTGTTATTTAGACTCATACCAGCTCTGACTGAGCAGACCTATGATCAAAGGCGTTCCAGCCATGACCGTACTGTTTTTTTAAGACGGTAAAGTGTGATTCGAGGGAAATTTCTAGCAGGTCGAGCGACCACGTAAAGGTCTCCTCGTTGGTTGTGTGTCGTTCATGTGTAGAGAGGATGGTGTACAGGATAGTTTCCTTGATATGTGTAGCGAAAGAGACTAGGTTGGCATGTCCCTATTGAAGGATTGTTTTCAAGGTCTCTCTGTTTATGGAGATAGTCTAGTGTGTGTGTGTTTTTTTTTTAAAGCTGCTTTTGTTTCAGTTATTTAATGACTAATGACGAAATGAAAAGATATTCACGCACAGAAATTCCAAGTTTAAATATTTTTATTAATCCGCTGTCTTTGCTAATCACAAAAATAAAACCATATAATCACTACATAACGCTGACACCGTATTTGTGTAAATATCGTTAATCGTTATACTGTCATAAAAAAAAAAGTATTCCGTCAATATCCACCAATATTCATAAATAACACACCCACAAAAAAGTGAAATAAACTTAAAACAACTACTCCAACTGTGGAATATTATAAATATATAAACTGCGGAGTTGGTTTAAATCGTCAAATCTTCTTAAGTTGCGGGATTTCTGTTTAAGAAATGCATGTGGTGATAAACACTTAAGAAGCTATGGTGTAGGTGGATGGATTACAATGAAAAGGGATTTTCAAATATTTCTCATATAAAATTACACTACCTCACAGTTTGCATATCTCAGTTTCCAATTCTTCCTCGAGAAAAATTAGATACAAGCTCCAATAGTTTGTAAACTGCAAACGAGGAAGATTCCTTCTCGCATAAAACACAACTTTGCATAGGAAACACTTCTTAAAACACCGGTTCATCCTATATCGCTTTCTAGGCTTTTATTTTGAGAAGCATCTTTCTCCTAATCGGGTTCGACTTTAGAGAACCGAAACAATATCCGACCAAATTTACGTATTACTCTTCTGATGTCCAGATTTGTTGCAGTGGCCTTCCGTTCAACATGCCGTCTTCTGAGTTCTTCACGACCCTTGACCTCCAAACATGACACACAGTACACAAGTGTGAGGAATTTCCTCATAACACAGTCAAAAACCAAGGACAAGTAAGTAATAACAAGTAGATGTATGTGTGTGTGCGTATATATATATATATGCTTTCTTCTTGAAATTTATATAAACATTTATTTTCAAGATACCTGTATATAATGACCCAAAACCGTATTTGATAATATATATATAAACATATATATATATATATATAAAGACAAGAGTTACACAAAAGGGAAATAGTACTCAATACTACATGTAGAGTGTAAATA
>JAOPJM010001463.1:6123069-6134877 GCA_027124095.1 Muusoctopus leioderma | reverse complement strand
TGGCACCTTGGGCAAGTGTCTTCTACTATAGCCTCGGGCTGACCAATGCCTTGTGAGTGAAATTGGTAGACGGAAACTGAGAGAGAAGCCAGTCATGTGTGCTTGTGTGTGTGTGTGCACATGCTTGCCACCACTTGACACCGTTATCTCTGAGCAGCAGGTGATGTTTGTTTACATTAGCAACAACACAAAATGTCCGGCCGATTGACGGTTTGGTGGTATAATTCCCCTCCATATTTAAAAATAATAAATATGGTTAGTACAAGGAAGGGCACCCGGTTGTAAAAATATGCTTCAAAAATATCTGTCCAACCCATCTGGCCAGCATGGACACACAGACGTAGAAACAATAATGATGAGAAAAAAAAACATAAAAACAAAAAAAAAAAAAAAAATCAACTTACCACCAGCGTTAGATACCAAAGGGGCAAATGGGTTAGAGCCAAACCCTTCCTGTGCAGCATTCATCATCGGCTCTTGGATATCACGGTACATTCGCTGCAGAGCATTGAAACCTCCTGGAATACTCTAAAAAGAAGAACAGCTTACATTAATAAAACAATTACAACAGCAAAACAATTTAAGTGTAGAAACCTGATAATAATATAAACTACCACATTAATTTGCACAAGCCATTTCTTATATTACACAATACAAAAAATTCAATTAAACTAATTTTTCATACACTCAAAATTATATTTTGCAAACAATTATTAACTCTTAACATCCTGTGGAACCCGGTTCCACACGACACTGTATCATCAAATTGATATACATCATTCAACTATATATATGTGGTGAAAGTGAAATATCTTTGTGTGAAAACATCTCAAGAACTTGTGTTTCTTACCTACAAATTTCATAATAAATAAGCAGCAAAGTAATCGTTTTTGAGTATTTTCTGCTACATCATTACAAGACTTAGAAATTTTTTTTTACAGGATGTTAAGAATTAATTTACTAATTTCTAATCAGTAAAATGCACATAATATAAGAAATTATAAAAAAAATGTAATAATGAGGACGACGATGACAACAACAATAATAATAATAATAATAATTGTTTCTAACATAGCAGAAAGTTTGAGGGAGGAGAACAGTCGGTTATATTGACCCCAATACTTGACTAGTACTTTATTTTATCAACCCTGGAAGGATGAAAGGCAAAGTTGACCTCAACGGGATTTGAACTCAGAATGTAAAGAGCCAAAAGAAATACTGAAAAGCATTTTGTCTGCTAATCCACCCACCCTCAATAATAATAAAGGAATATATTTATAGTGTTACTGAAAATCAGTACAAGAAAGTGCTGTAATTGTATTTTTATATTAATTCAACAGTTATTCAATATAATAAATTTGAATTTTTATGATATTTAAATGTAAATTGTTTTTATATTCTCTTTTTTTAAAAATATATATTTACAAAATTTAATACTTTAAAAACCGGACTAAAAAAAAAGAAATTCAATAATTTGAGTTGGACTAACTAATATTTATTTCATTTGTCAGATTGCTATCATTAATCTGTATCTGAAAAATCATGGTGTTTAACCCTTTGGTTACCATATTTCTAATGAAATTACGGCCTATGATTTTCAATTAATTTTGGAAATAATCAAGAATTCAGAGGGGTTTAGTAAAATAACTTTCTCATTATTGAGATGGTATTTGGAACATAACTTAACACAAAGTTCTTACAGAAAATTATGATGGAAGGCTTACACTTAAATATGAACACTTTAAAACATGTTTTTTTTTTTATCGTAGAAACAGGAGCAGTTTCAGGCAGGTTGGTATCAAAAGGGTTAACTACAGGTCATCCATGTTCTGCATCACAGTTTTTTTTTTCAAGTATTGTGTACCCTGGACTACATTATCTTTTTAAGATTTGGCTGCTATTTCTAGCAGGTCAAGTGACCATATAGCTTCTCCCTCAGTGGTGAGTAATATAAAATAAGTTCACAATAAGCCAAGTCTTTACTCTGGTTTTAATAACTGGTCATTTTCACTCCACTTCTATACCAATGAAGGCACATGGCCTAGTGGTTAGATGGTTGGGCTCATGATCCTAAGTACATGGGTTCGATTCCCAGACCGGGCGGTACATTGTGTCCCCGAGTAAGGGCACTTTATTTCACGTTGCTCCAGTCTACTCAGCTGAAAATAAGTACCAGCTGTAGCTGGGGGGGTTAACCCTGCATCAAACTTGCATCCCGTTTAGGTGGGAGTCACTTAACGCCATGGAAACCGGGATAAGCTCCAGCTCTAATGGGCCCATAAAAAGGACTCGAGAATAACTTTTATATACCACTAAACCCCCTTGACAAAGAAGGCATTAACATCACAACAGTCATCTCCACTTCCCTTAATGCAATGTAGCTAATTAACTATTAACAGATACTACTGATAACGAATAGTCCAGCATTTGAGATATAACTATTTATTTCACCAGTGTGTGAAATAAAGTTTTATCTCTATCATTTTTTTTTTTTCCCCCTGTATTTCATTTTACTTAACAAATTACCATCAGATTTGTTGCTTGCTATGTATTTTATACATTTTTGTTTTGCTTTGTTTTTCTTCCTCAAATCTCTATTGATGAATCATCTGAAAAATGTTTAAATGTCACCCTAAAATGAGTTACTCATAACTATTTGTTGGTGGATATAAAACAATTATGGAAAAACCAAAATCCCAAATATATTCAGTCATAAATGAAAATTACTTACTTCCAAATTACTCATAGCTCGATCTTGAGTTCTCATAAGCTCTTGCAGCATGGCTGGGTTCCTTGCAAGCTCTAGTGTCTGAAGAAATATAAATATATATATATATATGGAAAACGGACGTAAAACGATGATGATGATTATATATATATATACACATACATACATAGATGATGTTTGCCTTGAACGAACGGAAACAACGTAGAATAGAGAGAACTCTTTAGTCTTGCGGGGAACAAGGCAACCTGTCTAATGCTAGTGCCATGATAAAATGCACCAAGTACACTGTAAAGTGGTTGGCATTAGGAAGGGCATCCAGCCATAGAAACTATGCTAAAAATAGAACATGTGGACTGACTGCAGAGGATGTCTGAAGGCTGGGAAGAAATGAGGTAAGCATGCTCCACTGGATGTGTAATGTTAATGTGCATGAACAAATCAGCTGAGAGAAAACTTGCGTATAAGAGGAATCAGATGTAGTGTGCAAGAGAGAAGACTGTGTTGGTATGAAGATGTGATGCATATAGAGGATGACATTTGAGTAAACAACTGCCAAGCAATCCAAGTGGAAGAGGAAGACCGAGTAAGACATGAGAAGAAGTGGTAAAAGATGGTCTCATGAAGGAGATGACAAAGGATCGCAACAAGTGGTGAGACGCTATACTGGAGAAGACCCGTCCAACCCATGCAAGCATGGACAAAAATGGACGTAAAATGAAGATGATGGATGGAGATGTAAATAGCGAAACCATTTTTCATGATATCAATAACAAAAAGCAGGTACAGAGTCTAAAAGTTCATACCTGTCTCATCAATTCAGGGTTATTCAACATGTGTGTTATTTCAGGATTTCTCTGAAAAAAAAAAAATATAAAAAAAACATCAGTTGTAATATTTGTTCTCCATAACAGAAAACCTTAAGAAATTAGTTAAATAAACCAAAAACAAAAAACCAAATTAACTCTTAACATGCTATTCAAAATTTTCTAAGTCCTGTAATAATTGAGCAGAAACTGCTCTAAAAACGGGTTTTTTGCAGTTTATTAATACTGAAATTGACAGGTACAAAACACAGGTGCTTGAGGTGTCTTCTCGTTGTGTGCGTGTGTATGGTTCAATTTGATGATGCGGTACCATGTGGGAACATGCCCTACAGGATGTTAAGAGTTAATAAGATAAAGCAAAATTAATCCCTGGAAATTTGGTCTTAATTTGCCAAAATTAATTTATATCTAGCACCAGATACTAATTTTGCTATTTTATACTTTTCTATACAACAATTGTGGAATAACACAATTGTACATCATATGGTGATGTAATTTTAACCAAGTAAAACTAAAACTTCAGAGGAAAATGGTTTCTCTGGTGAAAAACATTCCACTGTATTTATTTTAGTGTGGCAGTTGCAATAGTGAAGAACTAAATTCTTGGAAAAATCAAGGTAGACTTTCTTTTTTTTTTTTTTTTTTTGGTTATCGGTTAGTCTGGAGGGAAGGCATTGGCCATCACCCTTTTTTCAGGGCCTCCGAGATTGGTGGGAGGAAGGGATCCTCAAACCAGAGACCCAGCCTGAATGCTTGCAACAGAGTGGACTCCACTAAAGGCACCCAATGGCCAGGTGGTGGTGTTAAACCGAGCGACGGATTAAGTCTAGCACCCAAGTAGGCCACAGCTGGATTTGAACTCAGAACACAAAGAGCTGGAATAAATACCACAAGGCATCTCATCCGACGCTGTAACAATTCTGTCAGTCCACCACCCTAGACTGGTACTTCCTTTTATTTACCCCAAAAGGATGAAAGGCAAAGTTGACGTTGGCGGAATTTGAACTCAGAGCGCAGTGAGTTGGAACAAATACTGCATGGTATTCGGCCCGACATGCCAATTTTACGCTTACATCACTAACACCTGTCTGTAGGAAAGGTATATACCTTTTTACTAGTTTGTCATTTAACTGCGGCCATGCTGGGGCACGGCCTTGAAGGGTTCTAGTCTATCAAATCGACCCCAGTACTTATTTTTTTAAAGTCTGGTACTTATTGTATCGGTCTCTTTGCCGAACCGCTATGTTACGGGACATAAACAAACACACACATATATATATATATACAACGGGCTGCTGCAGTTTCCGTCTACCAAATTCACTCACAAGGCATTGGTCGGCCCAAGGCTATAGTAGAAGACACTTGCCGAAGGTGCCACGTAGTGGGACGGAACCCGAAACCACGTGGTTGCGAAGCGAACTCCATAACCATACAGACATGCCTGCGCTTATATGACAACCTTATATATTTTTCCCTGCCCATATTAGAAAAAATTGCATGTATTAGGGGAAAATGTACGATAAATAAATTACTTACTTCCATAAGCTCTCTCATTTGAGGATTACTGGTGATCAGGCGCCGCATAATTTCGGGGTTAGACATCATCTGTTGAACAAATGGGTTTTCCATCATGGAACGAAACATTTCTGGATTCTGCATTAACTGTAAATATATGAAATAGAGAAGAAAAAAAAACAATTAAAAAAAAATTAAAACTGATTAAAAATATTATACAGCAACCAGTTAAAATCTATATAAACAAAATTTATATTTCATATGAAACTTCATGTAATTTTTTTTTTATTAATAGTATAAAAATGTGGAACATAAATTTGATAAGCACAGGCAAAATTACTGCATTGAGGATGCTATTTTTTTTTTTTTAAACAAGTCTTGGAAATTTACTGTGCATCCTAGAGGATGAACGTTATATTTTTAATAGGCCAATTTTAACCCCAAGAGAAGGGTTATCTATGCTAAACCTACTGTGTCTTCGTACTGCAAAAGTAAAAGAAAAAAATGCAGACTATAAGTGACCAACAGGATTTGTATGTCGCTAAGTCACTAACATGAAGGCACGTGGCCCAGTGGTTAGAGTGTTGGGTTCACAATCGTAAGGTTGTGGGTTCGATTCCCAGACCAGGCGATACGTTGTGTCCTTGAGTAAGGTTACTTCAGTTAATGTTGCTCCAGTCAACTCAACTGAAAATGAGTACCAGCAGCAGGGATTGATCCTGCAACGGAATGGCATCCCAATCAGGAGGTAGTCTTGTACTCTCAGTTGCTTAAAATGCCTCAGAAACCAGGATAAGCTCCAGCTTAAATGGGTCTATAGGCTTGAGATAGACTTTAAAGACTTTAAGTCACAAGCAAAACATCTTGGAAACATATGCGAGTGCTGAGACCTTGTTTATATGTTTTCTTTTTTCAAAATTTTCAAGTCAAAATTGGGGTGCGTCTTTGAGGATGGAGCATCCTCAACACCAGGAAATACGGTAACCAAAAATTAATAATGGTACTGATGAGCCATTAACCCTTTTGTTGCCATATTTATAATGAAATACACTATCCATGATTTTCAATTAATTTTTTAAATAATCAAGAATTTGGAGGGATTTAGTAAAATAACTAACTTTCTCATTATTAAGTTGGCGTTTGGAACATAAAAAGTTCCTACATAAAATTATAATGGAAGGTTTCAATTTAAATATGAACACTTTAAAACAAATGTTTATTTATCATAGAACCAAGGGCAGTTTCAGGCGGGTTGGTATCAAAATGGTTAAGTGAAAATATCTACCTGATTTAACTCGATAGGTAAACCTAGTAAACTAACCAATTCTTACTCTTTCTCTCTTGAGGATTTCGATGTCTCTGATGGAATACCTTGTAGCATTCCTATACATCAACCACCTAACTGTTTGCTAACTAATCTTTCAGTGAGAGTCACCAGAGATAGGGTCTCCGCCCCACTAATGCTCCTGTGGAACAGTCACTCATAACATTACTTATTTATGCATCTTTCTTGCTGGTTTTAATGAATACACAGTGCCCCAACATCATTATCAGTATAACAATGCCCTTATCTGTTCCAACACACTACCTCAATACTACACAACTTTTAGTCTCTTGCCATAATAAGACTTACGGAAACATATTCTCAATTTCTTCCATTGCTAACTGAAACTATTATTTAAATGTCTACTAAACTTCCTTCCTTGGACCCTAAACCCCTGGTGGAGTTGTAGGGGGTCGTTGATGTGACCAACACAGCATGTCTTGGGTATTTTTAAACCTGGCGGAGCCCATCCCTCTCCAGGTCTGATCACAGCCAATTTCTCACACAGAGAGAGAGAGAGAGAGAGAAATCGACCCCAGTGCTGGACTGGTACTTTATCGACCCCAAAAGGATGAAAGGCAAAGTTGACTTTGGAAGGATTTGAACTCAGAGGGCAGTGAGCTGGAACGGGCATTCTACCCGACATGCTAATGACTCCACCCATTCACCACCTCTACTAAACTTCACAATTTGTCATTTCTCAATTTCCTAATGCAGTTGTCTTTCTTAGTTAAACCTCTTCAACAACCCAACAAGTTGTTCCTCAATAACAAATTACTAGCAATAGGTATTCAGTATTCTAATGCATTAGTTTCTGCACCTGCTACCATCATTTTCTCTCAACAACCACTTCATGTGCTTCTCAAAAATCATTTACACCCTACCAAAGAAAGATTTGGACACCTCAACATGGCTGAATATATTCTGGAAAGAATACCCTACCAAAGAAAGATTATACTATAAACTACCCAAAATATCAGACATCATCAGAGAAAGAAGAGTTCGTTTTGCTGGACACTGCTGGAGAAGTAAGGAAGGGCTGGTTAGTAGTGACACTTTAATTTGGACACCTCAACATGGTCGAAATCGCATTGGTCGCCCTGTGTAGACATACATTGTCGATCAGTTAATAGACGACACTGGATGTCATCAAGAACAACTGTCACATACCATGGAAGATAGAGATGGTTGGAGGATCAGGGTCATGCTAAGCCAAACAAGCTCAACCCAATGATGATAACGGCGGCGGCGGCGACGACGACGACGGCGGCGGCGACGACGACAACGATTATTCAATAGTCTTATTTTTATTGTGTTCTTTCACTGTACAACTGAACACAACTCTGTGTTCCGTGTGTGTGTGTGTGTGTGTGTGTGGTGCATTGTTTCATCACCATTACCTTTTCAGTACTTGTGTGTGTGTGTGCGTGCGTGCGTGCGTGCGTGTGTGTGTGTGTGGTGCATTGTTTCATCACCATTACCTTTTCAGTACTTGTGCTTCATCAAGAACATAGTCTTTAACCCTTGTCCTGTGTTAAGTGGATATATCCACCCAAAATTTTATGGCCGTAAACTGCAGAAAGTGAATTTACCCCACGGCCTTGAAAAAAACTTCTCGTTATGCTGCGAGAAGCGGGCACCCCCCCCCCCCCAAATTTAATTACACAGTGAAAGGGTTTAAATTTGCTTGCACCACAATCTTGCCAAAAAGTGTCAATCAATTCAATCTCTAAGCAATTCTTTAACTTAGACCGATGGAGGTAAAACAAAATAAAAAAACATGCCTGCTTTTAAGGCAGTGAATTGGCAGGGTCATTGTAGAGTGTGTTAGAATGCTTTGCTGTATTAGTTCTGGCTCTCTGCACCTTGAGTTCAAATCCCGTCGAAGTCAACTTTGCCTTTCATCCCTTTGGGAGTCGATAAATAAAGTACCAGTCAAGTACTGGGGTCGATTCCTCTCTCTCTCTCTCTCTTTCTGAAATAAATCGGGTGGAAAGGGAATGGGTACTGCCAGGTTTAAATAAATGCCCAAGAAACGCTGTATGCTATGACACCACCCCTACGACTTCAGTAGGAGTTAAGGAATCAGAAGGCTGGATTAGGAAATTGAAATTCCAAATGAAAGGGACCAACCATCTCGGCCAACAAATTTGAAAAACTCAAATGTTTTTTTAATCTCCCTAACCAAACCCACCTTAGTGGAGCAAAAAATGAATGGTTCCAGAGTTCCTTAACCCTTTCATTACCATATTTCTAAGGAAACACACTGCTTATGTGTTTCAATTAATTTTAAAAGTAATGAAGAATTTAATAAAATAACTAAACTTTTCATTATCATGATGGTGTTTGGAATATATCTTAACACATTTTCTTACATAAAATTATAATAGAATGTTTTGATATAAATATGAACATTTTAAAAAGGGAAGTTTTCTATCATAGAACCAGGGGCGGTTTCAGGCGGTTTGGTATCAAAAGGGTTAAAGGCAATGTCGCCAACGGAACTTGACTTCAAATTGAGAAAAGACGTAATTAAATACTGCCAAATATATTGACCAATCATCTATTTTCTCATCCAACACACTATATATTTTGATTCGGTATATATTGATCAACTATTATACAAAACATTCTAGAGATCTATTATCACATGTTCTGAGACGAATCTTGAGATATATCTTTAAGGAATGAACATCTTTGAATTGCGGGGCACCTGACAAGTCTGCAATGTTTATTGGTCTGCTGATTATTAGTCTCCGTGTGGCTTCCTTAAATTAATTACAAGTTTTAATACCAACAATGGTAATTACGTGTTAATGCTTGTAATTATTGTGATAACTGATAATTAATAATTGATAATTGTGATAATTAATTTGTTTCGATGTAATAACATTGCATATGAAGTGTAGGTGAGAAGTATATGAATGCAAAAGAAGCAAGATATTGAGGAAAAAACATCAACATTTTTCAGCGAATCAGTACAACATTTTGCATGAAGGACCAAATACATACCAGAATATTCCATGAACAAAAAAAATCTGTGTCCATTGTCACCTTGGGGTAAAACATGGATGACTCAAGTAAAGAGTTAATGGCTAAGAGTTTTAATGATAGTTGGAGAAACAAGTAAAACAGATAGTTATGTAGGAGTGTTAGTTGGGGGGGACGTAAACATATTCTAACACGCGAACATTATACTATCTTCATACCTTGTTAAATGATGCATAGGATTTAATGAAATACTGCAGAGATAGGTTTTCGAAGGATTTGATTATGATTATGTTGATGACATTTTAAACATTTTCAAATAATCATATTTAAGTAAGGAATCTCATTCATTTATATAGCATCAATGTGGTTAGATTTTCATTCCTATCGGTTATATCTTATATTTACATATTATAGTATCACTCTGCTTGTCTTTATTCAAAGCGTTCATATCTAATATATATATATATATATATGTATATATACACACACTCACACACACACACACACACACACTCACACACACACATACATACACACATATACATACATACATATATATATATATATATATATATATATATATATTCTCTATCTTCAAATTATTCGAAAAACAATATTTCTCTCTGTAGATATTCAAATATTCAAACCCTGTTATGTTTACGGAGTTATGTGTAACGAATCGTGATCATTATGAGTGTTATATAATATAGTGAATACCTTACAAGAATCCTCTGTTATTAAAATGTATACATTAAAACTCTGCCCGTGGAGAGCAGAATATAATTATCAATTAATAAATTTGGGGATATATCAACCAGTACTAACTAGCCAAAACTCTATAGATCCGGATATCAAACTGTTTAATAATACATAAATAATTCTAACTAGCCAAAACTCTATAACAATAGGTAACAAAATAGTTTTAACTATCCAGTCTACTTTTATGTCTGTAGAAAACAATATTGTTTAATTTTTATGTATACTGATTAGTTAAATTAATAAATTAGAAGTATAAAAATATGTAAATATTAAAACTTATTATCTAGAACCTATCAATAAATATATTTATGAAAAACGTTAAATTCATTTGTTATGTGTGTCTGTAGAAAACGAGGTACCAATATTGATGAATGAATGTTCGTGGATGTATCAACGGGGTCTAACTAGTTAAAAAAAACATAAATATCAATAAAAATATATTTAAAAATTGTTGAATGGTACTCACTGGTCAATAGTTTTAAATATAAATAAAGTTGTTTAAATATTTAAAATAACCAATCTATTTATAACATGTCTGGCACGAGAACAATAACTTGTCAGCTCACAATATCGAGTCTTGATCAGCATGATTAATTTTAGATGTTGATTTTTGCAGTGGTGAACCCGCGTTTTAGGTGTTTTAGCGATGCGTAATTGAAATATATCCTGAGGAGGAATGTACGCGAAAAATTGTAAATTCAATTTTCTGGTATGCAAAAACGAAGAAAATGTTTATTATTTCCTTTCCTAGATATTTACCGGCAGAATTATTATCTTTAGATTTACGTATGCACACATCTTGTAGATACAGCCCGAACGTTGCGCGTTTTCACCTTCGCAGATATGCTCTACTTAAGTGAAGTGTTATCTAATCATCTGTCCTTTAGTTACCAAATATATTTTGACAATGAAATGGAGCTCCCCTACTCTTGTATCTGAAGGAATGAGTGTATTTTCTGTATCGCGTTTTGAATTAGTTTTCAGTGGGATCCATTTGTTGTTCTATGCAATAATAGATTCTACATCAGCTCCATCACTAGCTTCTTCGACTGGCATATATTGTTAAGGGGACAATGAGTGATAATTGTATCAGTGATGAAATTTGACATTTAACTTCAAATCTGTGCAATGTAATTCAAGTTATCCCATTGGATTTATCATACCACTAATCGCCAAGCACTTATCGGCACTACTGAGTGCCGCCCTGATGTAACCCATTACCATCCACAAAATTAAAATCAAACACTTCCCTTCTTTCATAATTAATTTTATATGAATTATGTTATTTATTTCGCTCGCTAAATTCAATTATATCCCATCTAATCTAACTTTCCAGTAAATTGTAACAATTGTACTTTAAAATGTTCTTACAATTTCATTATCAATCCCCCTTTTCCATTATTTCACAGCGTCGATTTACAGCTAATACCTTATTATTATGCGTAAATGACCTTCGTTGACCCATTTATCGTGGACTCAATGCTACCCGCCATTGAATTCGTCCCAAAAAGATCATGGTTTTGTTGTTACGCCATTTTGAATGCTGCTCTGTTCGGTCCTCTATTTGCCGAAAACGTAATGAACAGCATCAGACGAATGAATTAAATTGTACTCAAAAGTATGTAGTGAGCACTCTTACATTCATTTGCTATATTGAAAGCATATGT
>JAOPJM010001463.1:6090167-6103053 GCA_027124095.1 Muusoctopus leioderma | reverse complement strand
CGTTCGAAGACAACACAGGGTCGAGAGGACTCTATAGTCATGTCTTGGACATGACAACCTCTCTAGTGTTGGTGCCATGATAAATGCACCCAGTACGCTCTGTAAAGTGGTTGATGTTAGGAAGGGCATAGAAACCAAGTCAAACGAAACATGTGTATCGTGGTCCCCCGCCCCGTCTAGGAGAGTGGTGACTCTATTCACAATCGATGCGGGTCAAAATCACCTGTCCAACCCATGCCAGCATGGAAAACGGACGTAAAATGATGATGACGATATATCACAAAGAAAATACACAAAATACACACTTTCTCTATAAAGCTAAGAA
The DNA here is from genome assembly GCA_027124095.1 of Muusoctopus leioderma. Taxonomy (NCBI): domain Eukaryota; kingdom Metazoa; phylum Mollusca; class Cephalopoda; order Octopoda; family Octopodidae; genus Muusoctopus; species Muusoctopus leioderma. Next base: position 6,102,728 of record JAOPJM010001463.1, on the reverse strand, counting down.
TATTCATATGACCAATAACTAAAACTGAAGTAAAACGATTCAATATATTAGCTCAAATAGGTAGATACTAAAACAAAATATATTGTGAACAAATCAAGCTAATAATTAGATATTTGGTAATCTTTTTTAAAACATCTTTCTAATTCAGTTCATTTGTAAGGCCTAACTTTTAAAGTCTATACCTCTTTTACTAATGATCATTAACTAACACGACTTTAACAGCAATCATCCATTCTAAATCAAACTTCCTTATTAAATATAATAGTCATGCTTATGTGAAGCAGCTACCATTTAATCATTTTCTCAACTCATTTGCTCGCCATTATCAATTAGTTATCATTTTGCTTTTAATACTCCTGACTTAGATACTATATTGCATCTCACATTTGCAACAATATGCCTTTTATACATAGAATCTTCTTCACAAATCAGGAAAAAACAGGCAATTTCAATTCTCTGCACTTTAGACACTATAGCACCAACATATCAAAATAACATCGATAAAAAATAATTCCAGTGATCTATCGCAGTAAGTCTGGTTAATACAACAGTGCAAGAACTGGTCTACTTAGAAATTCATTTTATTTATTTGATGAACAAACCTTCCTACACTGATTGATAAACACCTTCAGGCTCTGGATTTAACATTGTGTAGTAACTTTATCTTGCTTTTTCTTTAATTATTATATATCCAACTTTTTTGAACTTGCTGACAAAGCTCTCAAATCATAATTCCACTCCACCTACCAAACCAATAGTTATAGATCATGTATTGATTACCTACTTACTTGTCTTTTATTTCCTTCTAAATACCAAAATATCCACTTCCTTGATATATGCCAACAAACGATTTTACCCTCAACTAACATTTGTCTTTAAATGCTTCACACTCACTCCTTCATCCCACATTTCTTGGACTGCATTCAATGAATTTCAAGGACGGGGTGAAATGAAGAATTCTAAGATAATTCTTTGAATACCCAATTCTTCATAGATCGAACTGCAAACCCTGACCCTAACCTTTAGTTTATTCAACCATCTTTCACAAGGTATTCATCTTGTAGCGTGTTACCCACCCATCAAACAATAAAACATGGAAATTGTCATTGAACTGCCTTTCTTAGTTCAATATATCTATCGTACAATTACTTATTTTTAGCTCTTTCAGATAGTTTCGGTACAACGATATGGACCTTGCAAAGTATGAACCCATGTCTAACTCTGTTACTGAGCATGGGCCTCCACTAAATATCTGAAAATATAAAATCCCTACATAGATTGAAGAGATAGATGGTAAAACATTTATAGATGATGGTTAAAACGTTGTGTGAGTAATTTTAAATCATCATAGCATTCTCATAAGAAATCTAAACACATGGCGATATAGTTACTGGCCTACATTCAAGACTAAATACGGATACTAGATAATATATCCAAGGAGAAACCAGTTCAATAATAAACAGTAACGTTTTAAAAATACCGGAAATACCGTTTCAAATTATAAAGACAATTTTAATGCTTGAATCAACTAAATATAACCAATAAATCGGTCAAAATGTTTAAACAGTAATAAATTTCATCCAACAGCTTCGAGATGGTTCCATTTGCGGCCGCCGTGATGGCGAGAGTGAGTTCTCGGTGAACTGAGTCCGCGACCCAGTTTCAATCGCCTTCCTGTTGTAACTGCAATTACTTCGGTCGTTAATGTCCTTGTAAAATACATAAACATTACGATTTCATCTCCCTCCTATAAAACTGAGAGGGTATACCTTTATAAAGATATCGTTAAAAATGGTAACTTTGCGATATTAAAAATTCGATGTTGTATCATAATCTTTGATCTTCGTATCATTGGCATTCACACAACAAACAGGTTTTAAGGAAGCAAAAAAATAAAAGTTTAGAAATTTGTAAACCATCTTTTATTTTAATATGCATTCAAACGCTTCCACAGAAGAGCAATAACAGCTTCTCTTTGAGTATAACCCTTCTCGATATATTTTGAGGAATCAAACAAATTTACTCGAAAAGAATAATTATCCAAAATATCTATAAAACTAGAGACACACATATATATATATATATAGATATAGATATAGATATATATATATATATATACATATGTGTGTGTGTATTTAATGAGAGAAAGTTACTTTTAAATGATTGTAGTAGAGTGGAGTCGTGATCAAGACGGGAAAACGTGTTTAAATTCAAAGTAGAATGAGTTGTAAGAGTTTATTTCTATCATCGAACATGCCTTACAAATAATACAATCTACGTTTTATGAAAATTACTTTGAAATCTAAGATATAAGATTCACAAGTCAATAACAACTCAGACACGACGACATGGTACAGAACCAAGACCAAACATACAGTTTTAACATATGCCGAAGATATAATAAGGAAGGGTTGTTAAAAAATTCTGCCCTTTATTCCATGCTTAATTTATGACAAGAATGATAACCACGCTCGTTTAACTCGGTATAGTAGTATTCTAGTCGCCTTTCCCTTATCGTGAACAGACACGTAGTTTTTAAGGCCGACGATTCTCAAATTTTAACTACATTCGGAAACCAAAACCAACATGATTTTTCTACAGTTGTTTCGTTTCAATAAACGACCACAATATATTTCCTTGATACACGAAAGAATTTCGATTTATATTTTTTATTTTCAAGGTTCGAGAGGGGGAGGATTCATGTCTGTTACTCTCCGATTTCGTGTAATATTAAATCCACACCGACTCTATTAAAAGATATTCAAGTTTAGATAATAGAGACAAAAAAAATGTACAACAGATTCGAATTCGATTGAGATAAAAATAAGAAATAGGAAAAACAAGTAATTCATAAATAAATTTAAACAAATTTTAAAGACAGTATATATTGCCAATGAGAAGATACGGACGGGATGGGGGTGGTGTTATATACTGGAGCTAATCGGTCAGCAACTTTTAAACATCAAGTTGTACAAAATTCTACACAAAAAAACTAATTACCTCTTTAACCGACGCATCAGCCTCTATTTTAATCTCTTGCTTTTCTTTAGGAGTTTTAACTGTAATAGTAATTTTCCTTTCCGTTTCTTCACCGCTTTCCGCCATGATGGATGCACACCTGTACGGTTGAACACAGAGTCATGGGAATAAAAAAAAATTTCCTCCCCCTCTCTTAAAGCACATAGATATTCCTAATATGAAAATTAATTCTTTTCTCTTTTTTATTCATTTTGTTCCAGAATTAATTACTTTCAATATTGAAAAAGAAAAGTTTCAATGATTCCTGACGCAAATATCAAGAATTACACATATACGTTATTAAAAATACTAACAGTTCGCTGATGTGTTTCTTAAGTCTCATTTGAACGAGACTATGACATAAGCATTATTTCGCAGTTTCAATATAACTGTCTGCAGTAGCTGGAGGAAGCTTTATGGAAATTTATGTTTTTTTTTTTTTATCAAACCCTCTAAAAGTATCTTATTTATTATTAACAATATTTATGAAGAATATAAAGTTTTAAGTCTGGGGATTGTATGAAAACAACCACAAGTAAAAAATAATGGTAGAAAAGTCGTGGCAATTATACATAAGTTAAGAAAACCACGACACAAAATCGTTACGGAATTCTGACGTAATTAGTAGATTATACGAGAACAATACACCATTTTCTTACGTTGTCTTTATCTTAGTGAAGCTCACGCTACTATTTTTTTATAATGAATCTTATTCTCTTGTTATAATGTTAATTGAAAGAAGTTACTTTTGGTTTGGTTTGATTAGTTCAAGAAAAGGCAGAGATAGGAACCCCTCCCACCGCCTCTGAGTTTAAGTTTAGAACAGTTCGTGTTTAGTCTAAATATCTGCAGATTACTATCTGTTGGTGAGATATATATCCTATAATGGAGAAAGGATTAGAGTAACGTGTTTAACGCGTCGTCAAGGAAGCTAGACTATTTGAGTGCAAGGAAGAAAAAGTAATGTTGAAATGTGTCTGTAGGAGAGTTGAAAAGAGAAAGGTTTGTTACAATATTAAAACAGACAGGATATCACTTCTAATTACATTCACATCTAGGGTCCTTTATAGGAATACTAGTGTACCCGCACCGTCAAAAATGACATCCTATGGATGGGTGGTGGATTGGCAGAATCGTTAGAACGTTGGACAAAATGCCTTGCTGTACTTGTTCCGGCTCTTTACTTTCTGAGTTCAAATTCTGCCGAAGTCAATACTCAGTTTAACTCCCAATTGAAATTGGAATCAATTTTTTTTTTTTTCTGGCACGGAATCTAATATTTTGATAACTAGGGTAGATTGTAAACTAGAAAATTTCGAAAAAATGTAAAGCAGATGGAAAAGAGTCTTTCTAAGGAGTAACAAAGACAGTTGTGCAACACAGGATATGGATTTGAACTCAGAACGTAAAGGGCTGTTGTATCACAGGCATTTTCATCTGGCACTCTCACGATCCTGCCAATTCCAAGATATTTAATATGGTTTGAAGTTTGAAGAATGACATGGAATTAAAATGTATCAATTGTTTTTGTTACATCTTAAGACTTGTTTTCTTTAGTGGACAGTAGCTCTGACTTAGGATATTTTGTAGAAGATTTGATGCCCTAGAACAGTGTAGGGAACCATTTTAGTACCAGGAGCCAATTGCAAGTGCATAAGCACTTGTCGGGGTGCATCTGTACCGAAAAAAATAATGAATCTAATTTTACAAATTTATAGGTTTGTAACTTATACTACACTACTGTTTGGTCTTAAGGCTTAAACCATTTTTGTTTTTCATATGGGTTTTTAGAAACTTTGTCAGCGGCGAATTGGCAGAGTCGTCAACACATCAGACAGAATGCCTTGCAGTATTTGTTCTGACTCACTGCGCTATGAGTTCAAATCCTGCCGAGGTCAACTTTGCCTTTCATCCTTTTGGGGTAGATAAATAAAGTACCAGTCTATGGTGGTGGACTGGTGGAATTGTTAGATAGTCGGACGAGATGCCTCGTGGTATTTATTCCGGCTTTTTGCGTTCTGAGTTCAAATCCCGCTGTGGCCTACTTGGGTGGTAGACTTAAGCTGTCGCCCGGTTTAACACCACCACCTTGCCCTTGGATGCCTTTAGTGGAGTCCACTCTGTTGTAAGCATTTAAGCCAGGTCTCTGGTCTGAGGAAACTTTTCTCCCTCCCTCCCCCCCACCAGTCTCAGAGACCCTGAAAAAAGATTGATGGGCACTGCCTTCCCTCCAGACTAAGCAGTAAAACAAAAGGCAGTTACAAATTTTGTCTACAAGCAAGAGGTTCCCCAACCCTGCCCCTAGAATATTAGAATCTATTGCTTTTTACATTTTATTGTTTTTCATATCCAGTACCTTCTAAAGAAATTTTTAACTTCTTTAGATTTCAGAAATTAGGAGTAAGCGAATAATTTCTCACATTGCCACACATTTTAAAATGGAGGGATATAGTCAATTAAACCATGCCTGGTACTTATTTTATTGATCTTGGAGGGATGAAAGTCAAAGTCAAATTTTTTTTTTCAACTCTAGAATGAGAAAGATGGCTTTTGGAAACAGGGACTTTGTTAGAGCAAGTGATATTTTTGGTTCGTTTTATTTTGTTTTGTTTTTTAACAGCTGGATGCCATTCTTATCCTAGAATAGACTTCTCAACTATGAAGACTAGTGATGCTAGTCAAAGACAACACTAGTCAAAGACACAACACAACTTCTATAGGGAGCTTTGAATATGTGGTTTTGGAAAATCCAACATCATATTATTTTTCACTTCATTCCACTGTCAGTCCATACCGATGGGTTGATTTAGGTTTAATGATGGTGCTTCAGAATGGCCCTGTTTCCAAAATACTGAAATCTATATGAGAGTACAAGTATGTACACAGCCTTTATCTGATAGTCACTTTGCTTCTGGAGGAAAGGGTATGCCATGACCTTTTCAGGCTTTCTGAAACCAAAGAGATCGATGTAGTTGATGTTGTCCTTGAACATCTGCCGGAAAAAAACATGGGCAGGGAGTAATTCCAGAGGGGGGATTTTATGGGTAGGAAGGACGGTGTGGGGGGAGAAAATGGTTAACAATATTTCAGTAATACTTTTTTTTTTGCATAGGTACATGGTTACAAATGTATAGGGTAGGGGGTGCAGTCAATCAAATCGACCCCAATATATTACTGGCACTTATTTTATCAACATTCATGATATATAGCTATCTCTATCTCTCTCTCTCTATATATATATATATATATATCTACCACTTTCTCCCTCTTCCATTACCCTCTCTTCTATTACACTCTCGCTCCTATTATCCTGGTTCTCTTCTTCTATTACTTATTCTTCTATCACCTTCCTACTCTGGCATTCTTCCCACCCACTACTACTACTACTACTACTACTACTACTACTACTAATACTACTACTACTACTACTACCACTACTACTACTACTACTAATACTACTACTACTACTACTACTACTAATACTAATACTACTACTACTACTACTAATACTACTACTACTACTACTACTACTACTACTACTACTACTACTAATACTACTACTACTACTGTTGTGTTGCCAACTACAGGGTCTTTAGATTTGCTTGTGCAATGTTTCTTGGGATAAATTCTGTTAATGTCCATTAACTGCCTCATAGGAAAAAAAAGAAAGGGGGTTTTTTGGGGGGTGGGACAGTCTTCCAAAATAACATGATGACATTACAAGTTAAGAAGTGTTAATTCTTAATCAGCTATTGACAGTCATTTAGAAAAATAATTCAAGATTTAAATTATGAGCATTTGTAAAGGGTTTTGAGATATATTCTCATTACTCTTTTACTTGTTTCAGTCATTGGACTACGGCCATGCTGGGGCACCGCATTCAAGGGATTTTAGTCGATCAGATCGACCCCAGTACTTATTTTTAAGTTTGGTACTTATTCTATCAGTCTCTTTTGCCAAACCACTCAGTTACGGGACATAAACAAACATGACAGATACGGAAACACACACACACACACACATATATATATATATATATACGTATATATGCAAAAAACGGGAAAAAAACAGCACAGGTACATCACAAAAAGCACAAAAACACAGGGTAGATCCAGGTATTAGTTTAACGCTTATTAAAAGTGATGAAATGGTTCTGCCCTTTGATAAGAAAATACAAACAGGTGAGCCAAAAAGCCGAGGCGAACGAGACGAATTCGACAGATTGACTGAAGAGCGGAAGTAGACAGCAAAGGAAGATAATAGTAAGAGAGGTGATTGGAAAGGGAAGTAATAACAGGAGAGGTGAAATAGGGGAACAGGGGAGGCAACAAAAGGACAAAAAAAAAATTTTTGTGGGGAAAGAAAAATTATTGTAATGAGATAAAAATAAAATTAAAATAAATGCTGAGGGAAATAGGGGATTAAGTCCGAACGGGGCAGAGGTCCGCAACGTGAAGATGAACCGTTGCTCGCGCTCAAGGCGGCCACTAGGGGAGCCATTATGAAGGGCCAGACCGAACACCGAGAGGTGCTGGGTGGAGTGATTGGGGGAACGAAAGTGGCGGGAGATGGGGGAGTCGGTATGGGTGCGGATGTCCCGGAGATGCTCTGTGAAGAGATCGGCGAGACGGCACCCGGTTTGGCCGACGTAAAGAATGCCGCAGAGGGAACAGCGTAAGACATATATATATATATATATATATATATATATACGACAGGCTTCTGCACAGTTTCTGTCTACCAAATTCTCACAAGACCTTGGTCGGACCCAAAACCATGCGACTACAACAGCAAACTTCTTAATGCTTAAAAGTATAAAGTCAATATTGAAATAATATCATTACTTCCAATTTTTCAAGTTGATATATAATAAACCTATCGGCACTACAGTCTATGTGGAATAGCATGTTATTCATTAAATTGTTTTGTACTTTCATTTGGCCTAATTTTCTTCATATTAAATTCAAGAATCACATGAAAAAAAAATGTTTTTTTTCATTCTTTTATTACAAGCATTAATAAATTCCTTCTTTTTATGAGGTCCATTGCTATTCAAATTGTCTTACAAATGTATATATTAAATATGTAACAGGTGATACTTATAAAAAGTAGATATTCTCAGCATTGAAAAAATATATTACAAGACAGAATCCAACAGTGTAGAATATTAAGAACCATCTCTTATTATAATACACCAGTGTATGGCTATCTTGATTTTCTATCTGTAACTTTCGAATATAATAAAACACTACAGAGAGGAGGATTTGAAGGGGTGAGATTGCGTTTGAAGATGGAAAGTGAGAGAATGGCATGTGGGGGGAGAGAAAGTAAGAAAGAGATACATGTCAAAAGTGAAATTTTTCTTCTTGGAAATTGAAGTGAAACTATTTCAGAGGCAGTGAGAGAATGTGTGTTTGTATGTGTGTGCATTTCTTATTTTCATCATTATATTAATTCGTATAAGACATATAAAGGAAAAAATATATTTAAACACTCACACTTTAAAAGCAATATAATAATAACAATTCCATACACCATCATTTTTGACAGTACAGATACACTACTATAATCATAAATGAAATATCATTTTTATGCTTAAAAAAAAAAATATTGCCCAAAATATGTTTAAATTTTCTGAGACTTTTTTCTAATTTTAAATCAGTCCTTCACAATAACAGGTACAATGCTCAATGTACTTGTTGGTTGACTCCTGAGATATGCTCAGGAGTTAGCTGTTAACTGTTTCAGCTTACACCTTGTAGGTTTAGCCAGCCTCCTCTGAAATTGCATCATTTTGATGCATGTTCATCAGAGGTTTCTTGGGTGGTTTTACAATAGGGGCACACTGTCCTATCAAGTCACATATTCCAATCACCATGATATTGTCAAAATAGAAGAATCATCCAAACCATAGCAGGTAATGCAACAGTTGGCTTTACTCCAGCTTGCCATAGGATATCTAGAAACGCAGAGGCTAAAGCCACCAGTAGTTATTGGAGAGAGGGCAACAAATAAATATTCTCCGGGACAAGCTATATGCATGTTATTATTATTATTAGAGTGTTATTCGTTCCGGCCCGCTACGCTCTGAGTTCAAACCTCACCGAGGCCCACTTTGCCTTTCATCCATCTGGGGTCGATAAACAAAGTACCAGTCAAGTACTGGGTCGATTTAACTGACTTACCCCTCCCCTAAATTTCTGGCCTTGTACCAATATTAGAAAGAATTATTATTGTTAGAGTGGTAAGGGTGGTTGATTGGTATAATCGTTTGCGCATCAGATAAAATGCCTTATGGTATTTAGTTACAGCTCTTTACGTTCTATGTTCAAATCCCGCCAAGGCCAACTTTGATTGGTAGAGGGGCGGACAAAATCCTTGCGGTCCCTTTACGTTCTGAGTTCGAATCCTGCCAGGGTCAACTTTGCTTTTCATCCTTTCAGGATTGATAAAATACCAGTGAAGTACTGGAAGAGGGGGGGGGGGGAAATATGATCAACGATATCCTTCCTCAAAATCTGAGGCCTTGTGTCTATGTCAGAAATCCTTATTAGAGTGATGGATGGTAGAAACAGTTGACTGATGGACTAAATATCTCGAAGTATTTAGTTTACTTCTGTTTAAATAGCCCCCCCAAAAAAGGCTCACAGACTACTGTCTCTGATTGGCTAAAATAACACATGTGACAATGGTGGAACTAAAAATGTTGTCTACGTAAGTTCGCTACAACTGCTTTTCAGTGTATTTAGCAAATTTCTTCACATATTCACCGTTTATGTATTTTCCATTTGCAACCCTATATATTTCTCTACCCATCTCTTTCTCTCTGTCCTTTTTCTCTCTCTACCCTCTTTCTCTCTCATTCCTGTTGCCTCTCTCTCTCTCTTCTATCGCCTCTATATTTCTCCAACTCCTCTTTCCCTCTTCTTGATACTGACCACTTGTCTCTGTTCCCCCACTCCCATCCCAGAGTTCAATTTTGTTCTTGTATACTGTCTTTTGGGTGCTGACTTTCACACGCACCACATCGTTTTTTTCTCGCTCGCTACCTCTCCTGTCTCTGTGTTTTTGTTTGAAGGGCTATGCCCGAATTTAATTACAATTTCACTCCATTATCGTTACTTTTTTAACTGTTGTTCTGTCTTGTCTTGTACCCATCGAAAAACTGTGGTTGGTCCTTACCCTTTTACTGTGGCGTCTACAGCCCTTACTGTTTCGTCCCTCGCATATTCCCTATCGCTGGCTTCAGTGTATCAGTGAAAAATTGTTTTAATTTTTCACTGGTACACTGAAGCCAGCAATTCCACCATTTAGTACTGAAATCGCGCTATAACGCTTCAGCCAGTGGCTGACGAAGGGAAGAATATGCTTATATGTTCTCGTTTGTTTATGTCTATATTATTCTGTATACTGTTTTGTATACGATTACATTGCTTTATTACTACTATCCATGCCACTGGTTCATACGAGTTATTTCTCTTGACTCCTTGTAAGTTTATTTATGCAAATTACCTTGATCAGCAAATGTACTAGACTCTTTTTTGTATATATATATATTGTCTGTCCCAATGATCTAGCAAGCAGTAAGACTGACTATACCATGCTGATAAGATCTAACAAGATCGAAATGCATCTATGGTTGTCGCTGCTTGCCAACAAAGAACAGATTCCCCAGCACGAGAAATATATTTAAAAAAAAGAAATATTTAATTTCTCGAAAATTACCTGCCTTTGCTATTTTTTAATATTACTCTGTTCTCTTTCCCCTTATTTCTCTTCGTCTTTATCTTGCTTCGCTCCTATCAACAGCTAGCATGCATTCATCCATCATGTTTGGTGGGGGTATACCCCCCCCCCCACCACCGACCCAGCTATCACTCACTTTATACTTCTCTAGTGTACTCCCATTGGCTACCTACTAGTAGGTGCAAGTTAAGTCAGGTCAGATATTCTACTTGCTACTACTACCATCATTAGGCCCAGTATTACCTGTCTCATGGTCGAGTCATCGGTGACCAAACCGTTTCCCCCACTTGACTTTTCGGGTCAGGAGGGTGTTGTAGACACCCTGCAGGATTAAACACAAGACCTGTTTTTAGGGCGGATGAGCTTCTTGTAAGCCAACGGTCATTTACAACTCCGTTGGGCAGCAGTGATGGTCCCACTATCAAGCAGCCTCGTTCTCAAATATGTCAGATCCTTGAACATAGTATGAAAATGAGGATTAAACTCCCAGGATATTAATAATTTTAATTATTATGAGAGTGATAATGATGGTAATAGTGATGGCAACAGTGATGATGATAATAATGATAGTGATAATAATATTAATAGTGGTGGCAAAAGCGATACTGATAGCAATAATGATAATGATAATAACAGTAATAGTAATAATGGTGGCAATGGTGTGGTTGATAATTGTAGTTATAATAAATATGATAATAATGATTATGATACTGTTATTAATATACTTATAACGGTGGCAAAATAGTGCACCTCATTGGTGGGGGTCTCTTTACCTGGTCATTGCCAAAATGGTAATGAAGAACTGCAAACGACGACAGACTAATCTGTGCATGGCATGGGTCGACTTCAAAAATGCCTATGACATGTTGCCCCCATTCTTCGAGTCACTTAGAATGTTTGGCATAGCTGAAAACATTATCAGCATCCTCAGTACCAGTATGACAAACTGGAAAACAAACTTGACGATGAACAAGAAATCACTGGAGAGTATAGCCATAAAAATAGGTATCTTCCGGGGTGACTCTTTCTCCCCTTTGTTATTTGTTATTGCACTAATACCCATCTCAATGACACTTAGAAAGTCAACATGGGCTACAAACTAGAGAGAAACGCACCTTCCCTAGATCATCTATTCTTCATGGATGACTTAAAGGTATTCGCGAAGTCAGAGAAAGAAACAGACTCACTGGTTAAAACAGTAAAGGTCTGTTGCGGTGACATTGGGATGGAGATTGGTATGTAAAAATGTGCATCTTTAGCCATGAAGAGGGGAACGAGAGCCCACTTTCAGGGAATAGTTCTATCGGGAGAACGGATTTTAGAACGCGATAGCAATGGTTACAAGTACTTAGGCATACTGGAACTCGATAACAACATGCATAAGGAAATGAAACAAAAAGTGAGAAGGATATATTTGAAAAGATTAAAACTTGTATTGAAGTCTAAGCTTAATTCAAGGAATTTAATAACTACAATCAACACATGGGCGGTTGCCGTCATCCGTAATAGTGCTGGCATAGTGAATTGGACAAATGACGAAATAGATGCATTAGACAGAAAAACGAGAAAAACCCTAACTATGAATAAAGTGCTACATCCAAAGGCAAATATCAGTGGTTTATACATGAAGAGGAACATTGGAGGGAGAGGACTTATTAGTATTTCTGACTGTGTTGATGAAGAACAAAGGTTGGTAAATTATTACCTTGCAAAAAGTGAGGAATTACTACTTAGGCATGCTGTAATAGAATTAGGACTTACTGACATTGCAATTGAAGACAAGAACACATACCAAAG
>JAOPJM010001463.1:6045123-6058067 GCA_027124095.1 Muusoctopus leioderma | reverse complement strand
TGCCGCCGTTCCGGAATTAATTCATGTTGTAAATCGATTTATTGCACATGGAAAAATATCCGTAGGAATGACTTGAACAGAAACAATTGAAGGAGTTGGTGAGGCTAGATGCCCCATTGGATATGTACTTCAATCTCTAGATATATATATATATATATATACACATGTGTGTGTGTTTATATTTCTGTTTTAATTATTTGAATTCTATTATAAAGAAGGGGGTAGCTTCTAACAAAAAAGAAAAACAGCCTCATCACTAGAATTTAGATACTAGCAAGAATTATAAAGAATTATATGTTAAATTTTAGAAAAGTCTTGCATCTTTTTACTGTTCTGGTTACAGATTATATTTGCAAAGTACAAATTATATTTGCAAAGTACATATTAACTTATTACCTTCTTTGTCTGAAACCCCTGTTTTTCAGGATTGATTACTATTTAAACATTTAGTCACATAACCAGGTGCGCTAATAATTATAGGTACAAATATAAATCTATTAATAATCTGAGTAGAGAAGCTGTAAGTTTCAAAGCATTTATCTGTAAATATTTTCTTTCTCACTGTTCTTATCAATTTTGAAAGAAATATTCACATCTGCAACTTAGCTGACCTCTATAAATGTACATAATTTGTCTTTCTGTCCTAAACAATTATATCAGACCTGTTATGTTTGCATCTGGTAGAAGTTTTGATGGGAATGTTCCACCAATATTCCTTGTGTTGAAACCTGTCTATGTACTAAACATCAGAAATATTTTCAATATTTTTTCTAGGGCAGTCTTTCCTACAGATGTCATTGTATATTGTTTTAGCAACACCATCATGGCTCATTGCAAGGCTGTATTTTCATAACATTTCTTTCTTTCTTTTTTTTTGCAACTGCTGATCACATGTTTAACCCTTTTGATACCAACCTGTCTGAAACTGCCCCTGGTTCTATGATAAAAAAACATTTGTTTTAAAGTGTTTATATTTAAATTCAAACCTTCCATTATAATTGTATGTAAGAACATTTTGTTAAGATATGTTTCAAACAGGTACTTAATAGCAAGAAAATTAGTTATTTTGCTAAATTCCTCCAAATTCTTGATCATTTTCAAAATTAATTGAAAATTATAGGCAGTGTATTCCATCAGAAATATGGTCACGGAAGGGTTAATATCTTTCTCATAAATGTGACGTGCGTGCGTGTGTATGTATTTCTTTGATATTTATTTAAGTTCTTCTTCACGAAATTCAAGCCGGTAACTAACAAAGTGACAAAACTTTTTGAGTTAAGGCAGTTCCCGGAGTTTGTAAATGTGTGAGTGTTAGTGTGTGTATATATGTAGGTGTATGCACCTGCACTTATGTTCTGTGTGAACATGTCTCTTCAGTACATATGCGTTTGTGCGTGCGTGTGTGCATGATTACTCATTACATATGTGTCTTTGTAGATGACTTATGCACACATGTGATTGTGTGCATATGTTCATTTAAAGAATCTCACATGGAGAATCTTTGGAATGTCTTACAAATTTTTACTGTGCCACTTATTGATTGGATTTGGAGGATGCGAGTCAGTTTCTTTTGCTCTTTCTTAGAAAACCCTAGTCTTTCTAGGCTTTTATGTGTGTATGTATGTATGTATGTATGTATGTATGTATGTATGTATGTCGGTTGACATATTGTCTTCCTGACTGAAAATTTCGAATTAAATTTAACCGGCCACCTTTCCAATGTTGGAAAACAGGAGTGGTGAACCATTTTAGTACCAGGAGCGGATTTGAAGTAGATAAGAACCTATGGGGATTCATCTGTTCTAAAAAAATATTATTAATTTTACAAATTCGTAGGTATGACGCTTATATTCAATTACTGTTTTTGGTTTGAAGACTTAAACAGTTTATTTTTTCAAATGGGGTTTTAGAGACATCATTAGTGGACGGTTTTAAATTTGAATGCGGACAAAATTTCACCTTTGGACGAAAGGACTTTCACCCCTATTGTAAAGAATCTATATTTAAAAAATGGTAGTCTGTCTTGTTCTTTTCGTCATCCACTGCGCAACTATTCACCCTTTATTGTTCCAGATATGTTACTTATCTGTTGTGCATGAATTATGGAGCTGCGTTTCTCTCCAAGAATTTTAGTAGAGCTATACTTTGATCAGGCGAATTGGTACATATCCTATACGTTGGCACATATCCTATAGGTCTAGGTGATCTATTCTGAAAGCACCTTCTCAGCGTTCTCCAACGTACTGCGGGCCATCATGTGGCCCATCATTTCAACACACACGGTCAATCCATTAACCAACACTCGGTATCTGATATTTCCGCATATTACTGGTAATTACAATCCAGAAAACACTTTGTCTTTGCTCTCGGTACATCTTTTTCCATGGGTTTAATGAGCGTTTCTCCTTCTCCTCTTCCCAATCACATCCGGCCCACCTGTATTTATGTATGTACGTCTTGCTAAAGTATATTGATGTTTTCCAGATATATGTGTGCATATGCACGAATGTGTGTAAGTAGATATAGGCATATATGCAAGTATCCAGAATATTTTTAAATGAATATATAAATATTTTCATGTGTATATATATATATATTCCCCCTGTTCGAATCGCCTCCCTTGTTATTATCTCCCTTTCTAATCGCCTCTCTTGCTATTATCTCCCTTTGCCGCCTGACTTCCGTTCTTCAGTCAACCAACTGAACGCGTTCCGTTCGCCTTGGTTTCTTGGCTCACTCTGTGTTTATTTTCTTGTTAAAGGGCTTGCCCGAAACGTCGAAGCTTTGTATGACTCTTATCAAGCGTTAAACTAATACCTGGATCTACCCTGTGTTGCTGTGTTTTGGGGGATTTACCTGTGTTGTTTTATCCCGTATTTTTCTTATATATATATATATATATACATGTTAGTCGCATTTTTTATGGTTACATAATTGTTACTAGAGCATTAGAGGAAAGGTTTTCTAATTTTCTAATAAAAGATCCAGTGAACTTAAATTATCAGAATTTCGGCAGTAGTAACAGTAAAATGTAAGAATTGAAAAGATAGAAACAAACTTTCACTATATCAGAAAATGAAAAAAATATTAAATAGTGAGAGAACAACAAAACTATATATAAAAACAATAATTTCTTAAATAAAGCGGAACCTTAAACACGTACAGTTAAAGGATTACTCTGAAACACAACACAGTAAGACAAGTTATATAATAAACATTTACTACTTGGCTGGCAATCAGAAATTCAAAATCTTTTTTGCCAAGCCATTGCACATCTCAGCAAGCAAGCCTCTACATGGTGGCTCAAATCTCCCTCAAATAATGTGCTACAGTCTTAGAAAAGGTAGAACACATTGGATCAGGTGTTGATACATTCACTATGTGTGATAAAAAGATGGGATGGTTACGGCTGAAACATATTCACCATAGGTCTGCTCAATCAGGGTTGACCTAGGACTAAATAACATCTTAACAATCATCATCATCATCATTCGTTTTACGTCCGTTTTTCCATGCTAGCATGGGTAGGACGGAGATTTCTTGAGGCAGTATTTTACGGCTGGATGCCCTTCCTGTCACCAACCATACTGATTAATTATGGGAATCACATCACCAAATAACTGAACAGCTGGATATTTGGTTATTGGAGATATAAACAAATGTCACCGGTCGATTTCAGCGATAAACGGTGTCAAGCGATGACAAGCAGACGCATGCACGCACGCACACACACATGCATGCATATACATACATACATATATACATATACATACGAGAGGCTTCTCTATACAGTTTCTGTCTACCAATTCCACTCACAAGGCATTGGGAGGCCTGAGGCTATAGTAGAAGACACTTGACCAAGGTGCCATGCAGTGGGACTGAACCCGAAACTTAACAATATAGTAAATAATCAGATATTTTATTAGGTGTTTTTGGAAGGGGGAGGGGTGGCTTTTATATAAAAATAGTCTTCAATCAATTTACCTTAAGTCTAAAAAGAAGAGAATATAGCAGAGGTTCTCTGATTTTGCCCATGGTTGTTCCTTCATTGGTTGTCCAGATTCTTATTGGTTGATCAGATCCAGATACTTTTTGAACTAACTCATTCACTTCCTGTTTGATGTAGACAAAATGAAATAAATAAATACCATAAAACATCCAAAACAATAAAATAACAAACAAATGAGGGAGCATCTAGGTAGCTGCATGATGTGCTAGAAATAGCAGCCAGACTTCCCGCAAATTAAACTCTACAGTTTTAAATAAAGAAAGACACAATAGTCAATGTAGTCCCTGCTATATAAAAAGATGAAATGGTCACAGCTGGAAAATCTTTAACTTGCTGACCCAGGGCTGACTTAGGGATAAACTGCAACAACAATAACAACAAAATAGCTTAAGTTTAATCAACTAAATCCCTCCCTGCTCCTCAACATCAAAATAGCAGTAGATGAACATAAATACAGGTACAGAATATCTAAGAGTAAAACTAGCATCAGTGAAACATATGAGACATATACCTTCATGAAAACCTTCTGTACAAATACTACATGGTTGAGTAGATCTGTGGTGAGGCTGTGTTCCAGCATGCCCACTTCAGCGACGGCATTCAAATATCCCCCTTCTTTAAGTACCAATCCATCTGTGAGATTATCAGAATTAGTTGAAGTGGCTTTGTGATGCCTGTAGTCTGCATACACATGAATTGGTGGCAGATCAATGCTAGCAGATGAAGGAATGGACGATTCAAATGAGCTGACCTGGAAAATAAAGAAACTCTACTCATTAGCTTTAAATAATACAAATAAAAATTTCTAGCATAGGTACAAGGTTAATAATTATGAGAAAGGGATCATCCAATAAAATCATCCACCAGTAGTTGACTGATACAGGTTTTATTTTTTATCAACCCTGGAAATATGGAAAGCAAAATCAATACAGGTGGGATTTGAGCTTAGAAAGTAAAGAATGTATCTAAAAACCCCAAAAGATTTTGTCCAGGACTCCACCACTTCTACCACTCAGTGCCCTAAGTTGTCAACTGTGTGGAGCAGTTAAAATCAGCTTGTTCCTTTGTTCTAACTAGGATTGGGCATCCATTCGATTTATTTCGCCTGACTTTTAACAACTTATAAAAACCTCTACCACTCCCCCTTAACTACCAAACACAGCTTCCTTAGCTCCTACTCACAAACTTACACACTACCATAACCCCCACCCATTCCTTTATTTGGCTCTCCTATCCCAACTCCCTCACATACTTGTTCGCATCCTTTCTACCTTTCCTACCACCGCTTTCATATCATATATACATTGTTGAATGTTTAAAATTTGATGTTTTTTATTAGGTTGAACATGTCTTCCTCGAATTTTTGTAGATGAAGATCCGGAGGTGGGTTTTTATAGGTCTTAAATCCGTAATTGTTCCCTGTCTTGTTGGTATCTGTTTTGTTGTCGAAGTGGTAGGCGTGCCATCGCATTCTCCTTCGGAAGCTGTTTGTTTTTTGGAGTAGGCACTTTTGGTATGGCTATATTCTTGGTTGAAATATTCAGGTGTTGTTTATTCATAGTTGGTAAAGTGTGGCTAATAGAGCGCTCAAAAAAAAGGAGCAGTTATATACTGGATATTTGATCGGATGATCATTGTAGCCCACAGAATAAGAAGAACTCAATATTAGAAGCGTAGTTTATAATTAAGTATATTTAGGATCTTACACCATTGCAACAAGGTAAAGTGGATATTCCCTAAGTGTCTTCGGAGAAATTATGTTGTTTTTTATATATTTTCTTATCTTATTGTTAGATACATATGTCTATATTTCGTTTTAATGTTCTATATACGCTGTTTTAAATTGTAATTCCTTTGAAGATATTATATCAACTATATGGGAAATGTTCTTAGCAATTAACTAGATTGTTATCTTCATACTCTATCTTACTTTATTTATTGATTGTTTATTTTATTTTATTTTATTATATTTTATTCTGCTTTATTTTATTGTATTCTATTGTGTCTTAACCGTGTATATGCTTGATGGAATCGACTCTAGTTCAGCATTCATTGAATTATTTTTGAGTGTTCGGTCTGAAGAAGTATTATCTCTATGTCTAATACGAGCATATAGAATTGCACAATGCGAATGCAGGTAACTGTATACGTAAGCCGTAATGGAGAACACCGAAACATTTGTAACCGAATAAACACGAATTAATTTAATATCCATCTTGTTTCATTTAATTTATATATACTCTGCGAAGTAATTGTTATATACACCTGGAGTTGCAGTACTGGGAGTAATGTACTTTGATGGACACAACACGCTGTTACATCAGAATACAAACCCATATACCGTTAGTCAGTGGATAGCATTGAGTGCTTAATCTTGGATGACGCTAGGATTATTCATAATCCAATTTACATATATACGACGGGCTTCTTCAGTTTCCATCTACCAAACTCACTCACAAGGCATTGGTTGGCCCGAGGCTATAGTAGAAGAATTGCCCAAGGTGCCACGCAGTGGGATTGAACCCGAAACCACATGGTTGCGAAGCGAACTCCTTAACCACACAGCCATGCCTGCATCTGAGGAAACTGTTTTATTTTAATTTTTGTTCCCTATTAGATAAGTCAGGAGGAAGGGCAGCACCCATAACTTCATTGCATGGCCTTCAAGATTGATGGAGTGAAAAGGGAAGAAGAAACCACCACAACAGACAAGTTATCTAACCTCAGACCAGAGACCTGGTCTGAATGCTAGCAACAGAGTCAAAAAAGGTCAAAGAGTCCCAGAACTCCTGACAGAGTCGTAGGGGTACCATCGTGACCCATGGCGTGTCTAGGCTAACCTTTAAACCTGGCGGAGCCCATCCGTCTCCAGGTAGTAATACTCATTTTTGTCAACTGGATGGACTGGAGTAACGTGGAATAAAAAAAACTTTGCCCAAGGACACAAGCCTCCCTACCGGGAATTGAACCCACAACCATATGTTTGTAAGTCCAGTAGCCTTACCACTAGGCCACATGCCTCCAAATTGCAACAGAGTGGACTCCGCTAAAGGCACCAAAGGGCCAGGTGGTGGTGTTAAACTGGGAGACAGATTAGGTCTAAAATAAATGTGATTTAATGGCATCAAATGTTGTTAGCAAGAACAAAGCCAGTTTATATGAAGTTGTAATAAGAACTGGATAAGTATTATAAGATGTTTGTGGACACAAGTATCTGATAGTATTTGAACATAATTACTTAAGTTAGAGGCAAAAAGGACTCAGACAATTTTGAAAGTCTACCAAATACATCTTTCATATAAAAATTTAAAAAAAATATATATTTTTGTCCCAGAGATTTTAAACTATTTTTGCCCAAACAAAATCAATATTTTTGTAGTCTTTTTACTTACTGGAGCAGGTCCTTTCTTGGAATTCTGGCGCTGTTTCCGTCGTCCTAAATTAAAAGAATACAAAGGAATTTTCTACAGTAAAAAAATTGTTAAAAATCAAATATACTGCAAGGATAATTTAAACCCAAAAGCACTTAAGATCAACTAAACTTTATTAAAATGATATCAACTGTTAGAGATAAAAATTTGCATACATTAAGTTTAAACATTTACAATAGTTATGTTAGAACATAATTTAAGTACATACAGATAGAGCATAAGATATTTTCACTGATATGGTTTATTCAAAGAATTAATGATAAAATCAAGTATGAAGTTCTAGGATTACAAAAGACAAAAAGTCAGAAATTGTGGTATTAATGCCATTCTCAACAATACTAGTGCACCAAGGGAAGCCATTTCAAAAGCGAAATGAAATTGGTCAAGCGACTCTCTTAGCTACAAATTGTCTTCAGTGTCACAGTACTTGCTTGATTATATCGGCACAACAGATTTCTTTCCTACTTCTTTGCTTTGTTGCTAGACAGTGAAGATAAACTGTCTAATGGATTAGCTGATATTATTGAAGTTATCTCCCCCTTTTTTTTAAAGATTTGAAACACTCCTAGAGGGAGTTTGTCTTAATAATGCAAAGATAATCTCAGTAAATCAAAGTTTTTCAACTCATTATATTACCTCACACCCCTCACCCATACTTCTACACCATCCCCACCCACTCACTATCATAATCACACTTCTCACCACTGCCTCTACTCCATCAAAACATGGTGGCTCTGGACTTACTCATACTCACCTGTGCGAGACTATATCGCATGTCTGAAGCCTATCCTAACTACCAAATTCCAAGCCATATCTGGCCTACACTTTCTCATCCGGCATATACAAATCCATTTCTATGTCCTCACCAATGGTTACAATATTTCCTCTGTATTCATTACTCTACAGCATCACGCCTCTTACGATTATGCCTTTTGTACAGAGAAAATCTTTGTTACCAGTCTTCCATCTTGTTTGAATTGCATCCACTATGCAATCACTAGCTCCACCTCCAGCTCTAATTATGACACCTAAGAAATAGAACTTATCTACTATTACTAACTTTAACAAATCATGGAAGCTGTCCATGGTCTTCCATCTATTACATCTTAATGTTCTGGTTCCCTGCACTGTGTGTGAACCAAACAAGGCCATTTCCTAGACATTGATGAACCCTTTACAAACAAGGGCATTGAATCCCTTAAAGCCTACTTTACAAAGCTTAACACTTTTCGCAGTTCTTCAGTTGATTCTTGTTCCCTGCACTGTGTGTGAATCAAACAAGGCCATTTCCTGGACATTGATGACAACTTTTTGCAGTTCAGTTGATTCTGCAATGGAGGATAAATAGATAGTCAACAAACAGAAGTTCTCCAAGACAACTGGATGTGAACACCTGTGATGTTGAGACAAGGGATAAAGGGAAGAAAGCTGATAACAGTTTGGTTAAATCTTTCAGTGAGCTCACTGTAGGAACTGACCATACATGGTTTGAGCTCACTGTAGGAACTGACCATACATGGTTTTAGTTCTCTTGTGCTCTTACAAGGCATTCACCTATATCTAGCATTCTCATTGCCCACCAGACAATGAGGAATATCTTTTATAAATTAACAAATGTAAGATAAAATTGTTTGTTCTTTGCCAGCCAAGAACGCCTGAAGCTGAAATATAGTACCCCCCCCCATTCATTCAATATTAACTTTACAACTACTGCTTCTACTAATTAAAGCAATGTTTAACTTTTATTCTTTGCTTAGTTTCCTAATCCCTTTTCGGTAAACGTTTACTTTACAAATAAGTAAATCACAATGAAAATATCAAGGCTCAACCTTCTAAAAATTTCAAATTTTCATGCCAAGAGGCTCTTAATAATCAAAGAGCCAAAGAGGAGGTAATTTTACTCTCTCTAATGTTATATAAATATTTGGACCTAGAAAAAAATCTTGCAATACATACAATATATCCGTTAATGAATGTTCCAACTAAACGTCCGAATACTCTTCAAGGGTTTTAGTCGATCATATCGATCTCGGTACTTATTTTATCGATCTCTATTTGTCGAACCGCTACAAAAATCGCAAAATAATCGTCCTTGAAAGAACAGCGTTATGATGGAAGTGGTGAGGTGGTCTGAAAGGGCTCTTTCACGAAATCGATATGCTAATATAAAAGAGGACACTAACGACCAGGATCCTAAAATTACATTCTTCCTAGAAGTGCATGCAAAGTTGACCTCGGTGGGATTTGAAAACTGACTTAAGAGAAAATCCCTACTTGATTTATATAATTCCAAATCAATTTAATATTGATTTCTAGCATAGGCACAATGCCATACATTCGTGGGAGGGGTATAGTCGATTAAATCCACTCAGTACTTGACTGGTTTTGGAATCGTGGTAAAAAAAAACAAAACAGAGCAGCAAGCATACTACTTAATTTTCGTTGATTAAATTAATTTTTTTCTTTTGTTCTCGTTGGTTATAACTAGTGATTTTATGAATATTGATGATACTTTCCCAACGTGCTGCAAAATCCAGTTACTTGCAGTGAAACTAGCCTAGCAATTCTAGAAATTACAATTGATACGCGACATTTAAAAAAAAAATAGATATACAAAAGCCCGACACTTTTTTAATAGGAAAAATAAAAGCTCGACCCGGTAGACTTGTCGAATTCATACACTTTGACATCTTCGACCCGAGAAGTCAGTGACTACTAAGATTAATTTTACTGAGTTAATTATTGTTATATAATATATTTTATAAATAACAATAACTCAAGTGACTACTTAAAATGAATTAAACTAAGTAAATTGAGGTTTTATTTATTAAATTATAAAATGGTTTTTTTATTGTGTATAAAAATGTTATTGTTATTTATACTGACTTCTATTTCCGGGTCGATGTCAAGACGTACGAATTCGGCAAGCATTCACCATCATAATATCTATAGCTAAGGTAAATACTCTTTCAACTATTAAAAAAAGAAGTGTAAGTTTTGTCAGGCTGTAATTATCACCACACTCCAAAGGATAATTTTAAAGTTAATTTCATTTTTTTTTTTTTGATTGTGTGGGAATAAGCACACTAAGTATTGCGTTTTTTTTTTGTTTCCCCAGTTCATACATTTTGTTGCTCAAATTAATTTTTTCCTTTCATCTCGTTGGTGCATGTAGTGACAAGCGGAGCACTAGATTATCCCACGGGAAAGTATCAATATTCATAAAATTACTTATACTAACGAGAAAAAGGAAATAATAATAATAATAATTTGATCAACAAAAATGAAGTAGTACGCTTGCTGCGCTGTATTTGCACCACAACCAACTGGTACTTTATTTTATCGACCCGAAAGGATGAAAGGTTTGACCTCAGAACGTAAAGGAACTTAATTAAATATCACAGAATCTAATAATGATTCTGGCAATACGCCAATATTGATGATTAAATTGAATGCGAACATATTTTTTTCTGCTTGTTCAATTTTTTAAATAAATACACATATAAAAGAATATTACATTTGGATGCAAGAAAGGAAAATAGGATAAAATAAATATAGTATTGCATAAAAATAAAAAAAACAGAACTGGAGCAATAAATAAAAACCAACGTGGGTATGAAGACAGCTTAGAGGTCGTGACTTATATATTCATAAAGTGGGGGGAGAGAAAAGAAAAACATAAAAAGACGTAATTTTTTACTGACAGGATAAAATATTTCGAGTACATATAGCTATAATACACATCTGTGAACATTTCTACTGTTATTATTTGACCCTTTAGGGAACGTATATATATACATAACTTAAAACGAAGGTGTGGGAAAGAGAACACAAGAAAATGATATTCATGATGGCAGATGATATAGATATATATATATATATTCTGGTGACAAAAAAAGCAGTATAAATGTTATTTTTACTAACTTTCACGAAGTTTCTGTTTAAATAATGGATCGCTCCTTCTTTTGTGATCAAAATAAATACAATAACCTAAAAAACATAATCCAACACCGGCAGCTGCCATTCCGAGAGGTGACTTAGGTAACATGGTAACGAGCTACGATGTGGAAACGGCTAAATTGCTTATCACAATGTCAGTGCAGATCCGAAAAGATGGAGCAACAGTTTTGTTTTATATCATGGAAATATGATAAATGTTGTTGTTGTTGCTGTTTTTAATATAATTAAAATAATTAAATCTATAATAATAATTTATGAATGATTTTCTTCGATAAGAAAATAATTATTAATTAAAATAATTTTGTAGCAAATAGCTTTACAGGAAATATTTCTCAGATACGGTTCCCTGCATTAGCAAAGCTAACTCATTCATATTATAGCTTCTTACGTAACATAGAAGGGCTTACATTTATAAAAGTCTTCTTCTATTATAATCCCACATCTA
The DNA here is from genome assembly GCA_027124095.1 of Muusoctopus leioderma. NCBI lineage: Eukaryota > Metazoa > Mollusca > Cephalopoda > Octopoda > Octopodidae > Muusoctopus > Muusoctopus leioderma. The sequence goes on along the minus strand of JAOPJM010001463.1, from coordinate 6,046,222 downwards.
CAGTATGCTTTGTAGGAATATTAAATCCAACCAGTACTTAACTGGTACTTTATTTTATCGACCCCGGAAGGATGAAAGGCAAAGTTGACCTCGGTGGGATTTGAACTCATATCAATAATAACAACTCAATAATAATAACAATAATGATGATGATAATTTCTAATTTGGCAGAGTAATATGGTCAATTATATATATATATATTTTTTTTTTTACCACCCCAGTACATGACTGGTACTCAGTTTATCCACCCAGGAGGAGATTGCAAGGCAAAGTCGACCGTGGCTGGCTGGAATTAAACTCAGAACATAAGGATACATACTAAACACTACTGCCGCCAATTGTTTAATCCATCACTCTACCATTTCTGCCAGCCACCACTCTATTAATAATAATAATTGTTTCTAACATAGGCACACGACCAACAACCCCCAGTACTTGACTGGTACTTTATTTTATCGACTCTGGGAAGGATGAAAGGCAAAGTTGACCTCGACGGGATTTGAACTCAGAGTGCAGTGCGCCAGAACGAATACTGCAAGGCATTCTGTCCGACGTGCTAGGTCAAAGGCCACACATTTGGGGGAGGGATATAGTCGAGTAAACTGACCCCAATATTTGACTGGTACTATATCTATTGACTATCGGAAGGATGAAAGGCAAAGTTGGCCTTGGTGGGATTTGAACTCAAAACATAAAGGAGGGCCATACATAACTAACAAAGATTCATTACCTCATTATAATAAACAAGAAGAACAGCAAATATATATATATTTTGATTTCATAACAAGAAATATTTACATGTAAGAAAAAGAAAGAAGCAAATACTAACAATGTTTTTTTGACTTAGCAAAGTTAATTATAAAATCTTTGGGAAAAGGTGAAGATGATAGACTACTAAGTGAAGATTTTAGGTCGAATTACTGGGACATTTCTCTTCTATATAACGTTAAGAACATAGGCACACATTCATATCTTTATATATATATATATATGTGTGTTTGTGTGTGCGTGTGTGTTTATGTATATGTGTATGTGTATGTGTGTATGTAAATACAAGACAAACATGAAAGACATCTAGAAGATGAAATTATCAACTTAC
>JAOPJM010001463.1:5830872-5842449 GCA_027124095.1 Muusoctopus leioderma | reverse complement strand
ACCGTAAAAATTCTGCCTCAATAACTCTCTCCGTCCAACCCATGCTAGCATGGAAAAACGGACGTAAAAGCGATGAATGAATGAATAAAAGGTCAAACATATTTGGGGGAGAGAATAGTTGACTATATCCATCCTAGTACTTGATTGGTACTTTATTTTGCTGACTCCAGGCAAAGTCAACTTTGGCAGAATTTGAACTCAGAAGCATAAAGGAACACAACTAAATACTGCAAGGCATGACTGAACTACATACTACAAACTACAGCTAGTTTGGCTCTCTTTACCATCGGTTCCATCTTCCCTGGCCTTCAAATACTGAAATCATAAATTGATATTATTTTATTTGTGTAAAAAAATTGCTATGTATTTTTTTATTTTCCACCCAATTTTTCTATATTTTCAGACTCACCAGGCTTTTCAAACAATCCACATTTTATTCAAGTCAAAATGTTTCCGATGTGGTCGTCGTTATTATATAACTGTAAGATATTTTGCCTAATATTCAAATTCCTCTTTCTTAAACTGCTTGCTTTTATTGCAACATTTATAATGCAGATTAAATGGCTTAGATTAAGAATTAACCAGGTACTTGGCGAAACCAGTTCATGCAGGTCACCATTTGCTAGTGGACTGAGAGTCTGTTTAAACTGGTTAGGGTCTGTTTTGGTTCAAACTTCCAGTTGAATGGGAAATGTGATGACATGATGATCAGTTTACACAGAGGTGCAAGTATCTACATTGATTCAGGGGTGTATCACCACCTGGCTGTCGTGTTTTGACCCAGTGAATATCTATCCAAACTTGAATATCTGCTACTGGGATTCTTGTAGAAAATATAGGTTCATTTGTTCAGAAAGTCTATCTGTTGCCAACATACACACAAGGATTGTATTCAGCATGTTCTTAGGCTGTGACATCTACAGAGATTCTTGGACAGTGACCAGGTATGATTGTCATTTGTCAGACATGCTTTCTATAGCTTGTCTCTATGACTGAGCTGCAGTCCTGGGTTAAGTGTAAACCAAGGATGGGTGCTTGTCATCCGGAGTGTTACCAGGCATTCAGAGCCCTCTATCAGTTGGGCAATACAGCCAGTGACTTTCCACCTTTGTATTCTATACATTGATAATGGAGGGTATGAGCAATGATATCCAAGAAGATACATTGAATGTTGATGAGGTTACACTGAACAGTATATTTGCAAGACTTTCAGATTACAGATAACTTTGAAAAGTCCTTGGCTTAACAGTGCTACCAGTTTGGGATAAACTCTACAAACACATTATCTGAAACGTGGGCGAAACAACAAAACCATCTCCCACACACTTGTTCAGTGCCCACCAAATTGCTAACTGGTAAAATTAGGAAAAAGGTTGTTATCATTTTTAGGATGTATCCATCTGTCAGCTAAGAACATTGTAAAGATCACCCTACCATATTCATTTGGCAAGGAGGGGTAGAAAGTCTTCTTCTGTTTGGTGACTATGGTGAAAGAGGTAGTAAGGTGGATAATGTTGAAAGAGCTGAGGCCAGAGTTTTTCCTCTCTGACAGAACCCTCATCAACTTCTTTAAGTACCACTTGAAGTGCCATGTTGTCCACCACTCTACCAATTCTGACAATTCACCTCTATTGATTAACTGGTAATTTATATTATTTTTTAATGTTTTAAATAGCACAAATGTTGGAAATTAAAATATATTTAATATCTAATCTGATTGGAGCCCTTAACTCCTAATGGAGTCGTAGGGGCACCATTGTTTACATATGGAGTTTCTTGGGCATTTATTTAAACTGGTGGTGCCCATCCCTCTCGAGGCCTGACCATAACTGATTTCTTCCACACACAGAGAGAGAGAGAGAGAGGGGGGGGAATTTACCCCAGTATTGGACTGGTACTTTATTTATTGACCCCGGAGGAATGAAAGGCAAAGTTAACCTTGGCAGGATTTGAACTCAGAGTGCAGATAACTGGAACAAATACCGCAAAGCATTCTGACCAATGATCTGATGATTCTGCTAATTCGATGCCTTCATATTTAATATAAGCAATTGTAAAGGCACAATAAAATGTAAAAATAAAAACTTTAACATGGATAATTTAACGGAATTGTAAAAACATTGCTTACAAATAAATTTGAAATATAATTATGTTTCCATAGTTGAGAGAGTTCATCTAAAAGTTGTTGTGAATCAGTAATAGGGTAGTAACTGAGTTACTTGTGTCCTTAGCTCTATATGATGACTAAAAAATATTATTTCAGGTCAGAACAGTTTGTAATGATATAATCAGACATATAGTATTCCATAGTTGTGAGTTTGAAGGATTTCAGATTCGAAAGGAAGAAGATAAGTATTCTTCATAAAGTTTTCTTTTATTCTTTTATTGGTTTCAGTCATGCAACTCAATGCTCTATTTTACAATGGGTTTTTGTACAGTTTCTATCTACCAAATTCTACTCACAAGGCATTTGTCAACACAAGGTTCTGTGCAGTGGTATCAAACCTGGAACCACATGCTTGTGAAGGGAACTCCTTAACCACACTGCTATGCCTGTACCTATGAGATGCAGAGAGGTTAAAGGGAGTATAGCAGATGTATGGTTCAATTCCCATTGGTAGTTCTGGTCACATTTCTTTCCTTCTGGGGTTTGAGTTTGTAAAGTGTCTAATTTAATTTAATTTAATGTTTATTTATGATTAAAAAGAAAATGATACTTGTTTGAGAAAATATCAAGATGGAGTATAGAGACCAGTTGATCAGACTATAAAACTAAGAACACTCTGTAGACAGAGCTAATGGTTACCAAGGTGAAATCAATTATCAAGACATTTTATGTAAACCAAGGAAATGACACTAAAGGCAAAGAGAATAACAAGTTGGTGTACAAACCCATCAAACTGTTGTAAAGTGGTTTAATTTTCATCATCTGGATTTATCGATTGCTGGTGGAATCTCAATTTGTTGTTTGGTAACGAATGAATTTGTCTTTTATGTAACATTAGGACGGGGGGTCAAGGTTTGGCATTTTAATCTAGTAGAAGGATTAGTGTCATTGCTTAAAGCACTTCATCAATTCAAAGGTGATCTCAGTTGGTCAGTTAGAAACCTGTGATAAAAAGAATGGAGAAAGCCATAAGGCAAATGTGAGCAAGTATGGCTTAAAGAAATGATTTGAGCACAAGAACCAGAGTGTGTGTGAAGTTGAAGAAAACATCTGGTGATGCAGGTTCAAATAAACTGTCTTCTACTACACTTGAAGAACAAGCCAACAAGGGGAGCCTCTAAGTGGTCGTTTGACCTACTAAAAATAGCAGCCAATTCTCCCTCAAATTACACCCTACTATCTTAAAAAAAGAAGAACTCATTGGATAAGGTAGTCCTGGATATAGATTATGTCTGTAAAGGTTGAGATAACTATGGCTAGAACATTTCTAATCGTAGGTCTGCTTTATCAGAGTAGACCTGGGGCTAAACAATGACAACAACACTGACAACAACAACAACAACAACAACAACAACAACAACACTTGAAGAAAGACAGACTCTAAAGAAGAGAACCAAAATCTTAATCCTCTTCTACCCTGAAAGAAGGATAGTGATATAAGTAGTGATATTTTCCTCTCGTCAGAGAGGTGAGACATAAAAAAAAAAATGGATCGATGGAAAGATCATAGCAGATCTTCCTAATCAAACCAAGGAAACTATGTTTCCATTGTGTTTTCCATTGCTGAATACTATCTGTCAATTGCAACTCCTGACAGAAGTGTCACTGTATTTTCCAGGGACTATTCATTTTCGGCTGACTGGACCGGAGCCACATAAAATAAAGTGCTTTGCTCAGGGACACAATGCGCCACCCAGTCTGGGAATTGAACCTGCAGCCTTTCGATCATGAGTTCAACACCCTAACCACTAGGTCACACACCTCCACTATGATGAGCCATTAAGAAATCTAAATATATAGTAACTTTTGTATAGTAACTACTTTTATCTTATTTATTTTAACCACTCTGTGGTAAAGATAAAGAATATTTCCAATTTCACCTTCTTTTTCAATGTTTATTGTATCTTCTAATAAACAGTAAACCTCAACCAAATTCTCTCATATGTAATTCCTTCCTTGAGCCCTTAACTCCTTATGGAGTTGTAGGGGCGCCATGGTGACATCCGGCATGTCTTGGGGATATAAACCTGGCGGAGCCCACCCTCTCCATGTCTGACAACAGTCGATTGCTTTCAGTAATAGCAGAAATAGCTGCTAGAAATAGCAGACAAATTTCCCTCAAATCAGACCCTATTGTCTTAAAAAAAAAGGAAAGCCATATTGGATAATGCCAGAAGAAAAAGACAGGATGGTCATAGTTAGAATGCCTTTGATTATAGGTCAGCTTGATCATGGATGATCTGGAGCTAAAAGAAACAAAACAAAAAAAAACAACAACAACTACAACAACAGAAGCAGCAGCAGCAGCAGCAACAGCAACAACAACAACAACAACAACAACACCAACACCAACACCAACAGCAACAGCAGCAGCAGCAGCAGCAGCAACAACACCACCACCACCAACAACAACAACAACAACAACAACATCAGCAGTGACGACGACAACAACAACAACAACAGCAACAACAACAACAACAACAACAACAACAACAACAACAACAGCAGCAGCAGCAGCAGCAGCAGCAACAACACCACCACCACCACCACCAACAACAACAACAACAACAACATCAGCAGTGACGACGACAACAACAACAACAACAGCAACAACAGCAACAACAACAACAACAACAACAACAACAACAACAACAGCAGCAGCAGCAGCTGCATAAAATGAAACAATGTCTGTTCGACATTAATTATACATTTCTCCACACAGTTAATGCCCTATTGTATTATGTATATGTGTATGTGTATATAGATATCAACTTATTTAATCTTGCTGTAAATATTGTTTCGAGCTTGAATCCAATTAATGAGTAAACGTGATCAGGAGCTGAACAATTACAATATTCGAGGCTGATTAGATTATTTTCATGTCCAATACACATGTTACTACATGTGCTCTGAATGAAGCATAGAACTTTATTAACATTATGTTACGTACAGTACAATACAGTACAGTTATGATTTGATACATTTACTACGCAGCATATGCCACAACCTATTATGTAAACATAATAGGAGGCCCTGAAAAAGGGGTGATGGGCGCTGCCTTCCTCCACCTGAATAAGCAATAAAAAAAAAATACACTGCACCAAGAGGTAAAAGATACACTAAGTAAGCATAGCCACTCCCAATGATAACGAGTCAACGAAGGAACCTCTACGTGATCGATCGATCTGCTAGAAACAGTAGCTAAATACCCCTTCAAATGACAACTTACTATCTTAAATGAAGAAGGACATATTGGATGGTGTTGTAACTGATATAGAAACAGACAGGATGGTTAGAACTGGAAAGGCTTGGACGGTAGGCCTGATTCATATAAGGTTGACCTGGGCTAAACAACAACAAAACAGCAACAAATACACTTTGTTATTAACAAAATGGCTGATGGAAAATACAAATACGGTAGGGTCACACATCTGTAATACAGTGAGTTGAAAAACTTCGATTAACTGAGATTACCCATGCAATTAGTAGCTAAGAACTCCCTCTGGGGTGCTTACCATCTAAAATCAACGAGTAAGAGTGATTACTCCAATAAGATCAATTAATTGAAATTTTTGGAAAACATATAGAAAATGCAGTATGGGAGTGGCTCTGATCTTTAAGGCTACCAGGTGAAAACAACGAACATGTTTCGGTCTTATTAGACCTTCTCAGCGAATCATATTCTGCTCAGTTGACAAGTCTAAGAGTAATCAATATATACATAAATAGAGAACATATAGTGACACTGATTATGAATATCAGAATATATATTTAAAGTCAAAATCCAATCCCATACTGCATTATCTATATTTTCCAAAAATGGGGATAATGATGGTATTTTGATGACTGACTATCTTCAGAAGGGCCAAACAGTGAACACAAAATGCTACTCTAACCTACTGTACCGATTGAAGAAAGCGCTGAAAGAAAAAACGGCAAAGAAAGCTGAGGAAGGGTGTTCTATTTTTGCAGGACAACGCACCTGCTCACATGGCTAGCAAGACAATGGATGTTTTGAAGAATTTGGTGTTTGAGTGCATAAACCATCCACCCTACTCCCCAGATTATGCTCCATCGGACTATTTTCTATTCTCAAATCTTGAAATGAGTTTAAAAGGGAGCAAATTTTCTCATGATTCTGAGGTGATAGCTGAAGCTTGAGAAGCGATGTGCTAAGTGTGTTGAACGGTAGGGTGAATACATGGAATAAGACGTAAGTTTCATGGCTGCAGGTTATTCCTTTCTTGGTTGGCCTGAGAACTTTGCAGCACTTCCTCGTATGGGAAACCCTACCACTTTGTTATTAGCAGAGAACAACTTGTTTCCCTTCATAACAACTCACATTCTTATTTTTGCGATTATTTATTTACAAGAAACAACTTCGTCTCCAAAAACCTCCTTGTCAATTTTTAAACACTGTAATTAGGAGAGTTAATGGCCTGAAATTATTTAATCTTGTTTTGAATAATCTATATCTGCTTTCTTCTTAACCGAACCCAGGAAACATCATCTCCTTTCGCCGTTCCCGTTGCAAACGAGTAACTTTGGCATTTCAGAATAAACTTCTTTGTGTAGGATAACGTGCCACGTGGATGGTCTGACCAATGTAATCTATTCTGAAATTCCAGACTTGTTCGTAGATAATTTCACCTGTAAGTAATTGGAAATTTCTTATTTATATACATTCTTATATTAAAAAGAAATTTTTCCGTCTTATGACTAAAGACAAAGTATTGCAATGTCGGCTATAAAAAATGTTTTGTGTGAAATAGGAGTATTTTTTTCTTCTTTTTAAATGTCTTCCGAGTATTATTTTGTCTCGTAAAAGGTTGGCTGGCTATATATTTGACGCTACACATTTATTCTCCCGACATTTTGCAAATAAGTTTGAAGGAAAATAATTTCTATATTAAAGTTCTTTCTTCCTTTTGTGTTGCTTCATATTTCTTTTTTCCTTTTTATATTTCCCCTGAAGTTTTCCAATATTGAAGAATAAAATAAAGAGAGAGAGATATACATATAAAAGATAAGTTTCTCATCAATCTAAATTTGTGTATTAAAAACGAACTGTGTTGTGATAAGTTTTCTATGAACCAGCTCTGCAGCCTGACCCAGTTTCGATTTCCTGATAGAACCGTTTCAATTTATCCATGCCACTAATAACGTTGAAAATGTATGAATGCCACAACTATTCAGTTTATTTCCCCTATTAAAAAAATTCTTACATTAGAACAAAGGCATACATTTATAAAGTAGTGGGTACAGTCGATTGAATCGACTACCAGTGTATTACAGGTGGTGGAAGTCAACTCGTGTCCAAGTACGAGAACTTCTTAGACACAGACGGCACTTCTCAGAGAGTCCCAGCAACAGAGGATGCAGCCGCGTGGGCGACCGGAGAATTGCAGCTGCTCCCGCCTTTACTACACATTCCATGCTACGAAACTATGGAAGTGGCGGTATTTCATCGTCACAGATGCGCGTGATACAGCGACCACCACTGAAAGAAGTTCCTGTGCATGAAGTTGATTATAGTGAATGATGTGTGCACAAAACTTCAATCGCTTTTCACCTCCAGGTGACCCAATATTGTTTGGGATGTCCAGACACTGAACAATCCTGAGGTTTTATATCAGAGTGGCCTTCTCCTAGACAGACGTTCCATCTCGTGTATTATAGGTACTTACTTTATAAAGACCAGAGATATTAAAGGAAAAGCCGCCCCCCCCCCCTCCCTGTGTTAAAGACACTGAACTAAAGGTAAAGATACTGAACTAAATACTGATAGACATTTTAACCACCTCTCCACCGTTTCATATGTGACTTCACCATCTTCCTCTCATATAATAATCCCAAGCTTCATGCTTAGTAAAACAAAAATCAGCCGGGTTGTTTTGCTGAAAACTTGGTCTTCGGTTTCATTGCAAGTGAGAGGGTACAAGCAGTGAGTTAAATGAAATTTGAGCTTAACCTGGAATCGAAACCGCATAGCAAATAACGATAAAAGAAAGGAGACAAATTAGGTTAAAGTGTTTAAAACAGAATTTCATTTAAGAACAGCAGAGTCGCAAAATCGGTAGAGCGCTGGACTAAATGCATCAATCTCACCAGTTTCTGAGAACCTCGTAAGGTTATGAGCGCACCTTCTCCTCCTCCTCCTCCTCCACCAACCCCCCTCCTCCACTATTACAATTTCGAGTCTACTTACATTATTTTCGTGTCCAGCATACCGCTCACACGTGCTCTAAATTAAATATAGGACGCATATCTCAGCTGCTTAATGCGCAATTTAATATGTAATGAAATTCACTGTCAGTATAGGCACTAATATTATGCAAATTGGTATTTCCACTTCACCAACACTACCATATATTGTGCATATATAAAGCCATTAGTTGTGCATTTCTCTACAGATAGAATACGGTGTATGTGGTCTCTGAGGATGACTCCAATTAGAGTCGAAACTCGAGTTTGATCTTTTACACTTTTTCTGTATGTAAATAAATGCGTTGAAAAGACATATGTTTACATTTGCCAATGTGTATATTTACACAATTACGCAGCTACGGTTAAAATGTTGTACTTTTACATTACGGATATGTATTTATCTTATATCTCAGCTGTTTGGTGTGCAATTTAATATGTATAGATGATTTGATGAACTTCGTTTGAGATTAATTATAACTTTCACTACACAGCATATGACGCAATCTATAACGAAAACATATTCAGTCTTAGCAGTAGCTCTACTATTCTTAAATGGTCGTTGAGATACTATTGAAGCCTCCGTATTCGTATAGTGTATTATGATTTAGTTACTCTGGAACAGCATATCTCTATATAACAACAATACCCACGGTCCAACTAGAGAAGCCTCTACGTAGCCGCTCGATCTGTAAGAAATAGCAGCCCAAAACTACCTCAAATCGAACCCTAGCGTCTTAATTAAGGAGAGAACAGATTGGATAGTGGGAGGAAGTGAAGGGGAGCGGGTGGTGAAAGTCAACTGCAGGATCAGGTGAGTTAAAAAGCCAGGTCAAGTGGAGTAAATGAAATTGAGGCGTAGTATGGCACGAGAGGCAGAGAGTGGGGAAAAGAGGGTTGAGATAAAGAAAACAAAGACAATAATTACAGGACTTACACATACACAGATACAAGTGGAAGGTTGAGCGCACACACCAAGCAGCAAGAAGAAAAAAACACACACACACACACCTACATATACACACGCACACACAAACACACACTAATACAGATGTGACTAGGTCCATATACATAGGAAAAGACGCAATTATACATCTAAACACATATACACAAACAGAACTGCCACTCATACACGTATTACTCCACTTGACCAGGCCTTCAACTAACCTGGTCCCGCTACTTTCGCCACTCTTACTCTTCACTCTCTCCTACATCGCTCTACTCACACACTTTCCTCTTCCCACCTCCCGTATTCCATTCTCAGAAAAACACCATTAAAAACTGGTCAAATTTTAGAAAAATAATCTTAATGACATTTTACAGTCTTACCTTGAACTCCTTAGCAAATTAAACTTGATTCCTCTTTCATCAAACTAAATTTGGAATACACTAGTAGGGTGTGTGTTGGGGTAAGTCCCACACTACACACTAACAGAGAGATTTTCCGATCCCTCCAAACTAAGTGAACTAGGTTCTATAGGACAGGTCCAGATCCCTACTGGCAAGCATTAAGCTTGATGATGATGATGATCGATCAGAAAATCGCCGATCCCCCAAATCGAACCAAATAAACTATGTTTTAATTGGTTTTTCCCCATTGCTGATACTTTCTGTCGTTTGCAACTTCTGGCAGAAGTGTCACCGTTTCTTTTCCGGTGACAGGAGGCGGGATTTGAACTCAGAACGCGTAGAGCCGGAACAAATACTGTAACGCATCCCGTCCGACGCTTTAACAATTCAACCAATCCACTGCCCCATGACTGGTACTTTATTTATCTATTCCGAAAAGATAAAAGGCAAAGTTGACTTCGGTATGATTTGAACTTAGACAGCAGGAACAAATATACCACAAATATACCACAAAACACGACGTTCTAACGACTCTGCCAATTCGCCGCCTCGCATTAAGCTTACTGTATTATAACCAACAAGTATTTCGTTAGCTTTGCAAAACATTGTTTAAGTTTCCTACGGATCTGGAGAAGGTAACAAGAAAACACTCCACTGCGTCCCTGCCTGAACAAACTTGGTTAATACTACATCTTCTGAGTGAGACACCAGGAGCTCTCCACTATGTGATGGCAATTGAAAGAAAAAAGAAGAAAAAAAATGTATATTCTTGAAGCTATGATGATTACAACTCTTTTGTACATTGTTGTTTTTAATCTTCAACGATCGAACAGTAAAATAGGAAAAATATCCAAATTACTTTTATCGGAAAATCCAGGTATGATCATAAAAGAAAAAAAAAACAAAACTAAAAAACAAAACATAATCAAATCTAGAGCGAGAAATATTTAATCTACGAGAAAACGTTTCTCAGAGAAATTCCGATTCCTAATGCCAACAGCACATTACTATTGAATTACTATTGAATTTCAAGTTTCAAAAAAAATCTTTGGTGACTATGTTCAGTTTGCTTAGCTAGTTGTCATTATCTGATTTGCAAACTTCTCTAAATCAGCTTTCTGTGTTATTGAATGAATAAATATACTTTCTCACATTCATACGTATTTACTCTTGCAGCGAAATGACACCCACGAGGGTCTAGTTCTTAAATAACAATGAAACTAGTCGGTTCGATCCTCATCCAAACATGCCGAAAAGACTAAATTGCTTTATAAAAAGCAAAAAAAAAAGCATCGATTGGCGCTGGGAAATTAGATTAATTAATAATTTAATTATAATGGGTTGTTGACCACATTTATGTAATAAAAAAAAATTATGTAATAAAAATTATTTCCAATGTTGTCAATATCAGAAATAACCACAATAGGGTTAAATACAGGTATTTGGAAAAGTATTCGTTTTTAGGTGTGTTCTTTGCCCGAACAAGCAAGGGAGACAACTCCGAACGTTTCTGAAAAATTAGGCTTCATCAGTGGATGTAGATCGGTGAAAAGCTATTACAGAAATTTTTTTTTCCAGCTAGGCCACAAAAAAAGAGAGCATTCACGAGCCTAAAAAATTAACTGTGGTAGCTTCTTCATGATTCACCGACACAGCAATGGACGGTAGACGACGAACGCCGCAACATCTGATTGGAGGGAAATGTATACATACAATTTTAATTTGAACATGCCACTGAAATTTTTTTAAAAGGACCTCTGAGTTAGAAAATTTAAAACCAAATAATAATAATTGTTTCTAATTTAGGCACAAGGCCAACAAATACCCCAGTACTTGACTGGTACTTTATTTTATCG
>JAOPJM010001463.1:5804142-5817280 GCA_027124095.1 Muusoctopus leioderma | reverse complement strand
GGCTATAGTAGAAGACACTTGCCCAAGGTGCCACGCAGTGGGACTGAACCCGAAACCACGTGGTTGCGAAGTGAACTTCTTAACCACACAGCCATATATATATGTGCACGTATATGTATGTATGTATGTATGTATGTATGTATATATGTGTGCATGTCTCCACAAAGTATTTATTGTTGACACTGCTTGGGCTACCACTGTGTTGTTTAAATTCTGCATAAAATAGTAGGCCTGCATCTTAAGTGGTTCGACGGATGAAGATCAGTGTAAAAACTACCTTACTTATGAGTAAGGGTTGCTGACAGGAAGGGCATCTGGCCGTAGAATACTGCTCAAAAAATCTCATTCAACCCATGCCAGCATAGAAAAGCAGACATAAAAACAATGTCAACAATAGAATGTACATTAATCAATGCCAATAGCAAACTAAAATAGAGGATTAAAAACATAAACAATATTTGACTTGTTGAGTGTGTGAGTTTCCACCAAGCAAATTGCACCAAAGAACTGTGTGACCTGAAGTAACTACTACAGTACATATAACAAGTAAATAAGGGAGCTCCTACATGGACATTCGACATGATAGAAATAGTACTCAAATCTCCCTGAAATCACTTGCTACAATCATAAAAAAGGAGGCGGCATTGGCTAATGTAGTCCTAGATACACTAGTCTTGAAAAAAAAAAAAAAAAGACTGGATAGTCATGACTGAAAAGCCTTTGATCATAAGTCTGCTTGATCAGGACTGACCTAGGGCTAAACAACAACACCAGTAGATATAACATCTTCAGTTTACAGCCAATGAGATCATTTGACATGCTAAAAATAGTAGCCAAATTCCCTCAAATCACACCCTACTGTTTTAAAAAGGAAGGAAGGAAACCTTAGCCAATGTAGTTCTAGATATACAAAAAGATGGGATGGTCATGGCTGAAATGCCTTTGTTTATTAGGTCTGCTCAATCAGGACTGGTCTGGGGCTAAACAACAACAGCACTACATATAACATCTTCAATTTACTAAAATGTCTGATTATACTCTATTATATAATTGTGTGTTATAGATTCAAACTCAGCCCTGTAAAATACTTAACTACTCATTAGTTTCCAGCTTCTATATAGTTGCTTCACTTGCTCAATGTAGCAGTCAAATCTCTCAAGTTCCTCACCATCTTTAAAATGATGGAGATAACATGTATTAAACATGTCCCATAATAGCTACAACTAAGAAACTGTTCATACAATGAAGGTCAACTCAAAATTATGTGGTGGACATATTATATTTGCATGGGTGCAGGCATGGCCATGTGGTTAACAAGTTCACTTCACAATCATGTGGTTTGATCATACTGCAAGGCACCTAGAGCAAGTGTCCTCTACCATAGCCTTAGGTTGACCCAAGCCTTCTAAGTTAAATTAAGTAGACAGAAACTGCACAGAAGCTCATTGGGCTGTACCTGTTCTTGGGTGTAGATTTAATCCATCGCCCAGTTTAACACCACAACATGGCTCTTGGGTGTCTTTAGTGGAGTCCACTTTATTGGAAGCATTCGGGCCAGGTCTCTGATCTGAGGATAACATCCTCTCCCACCGTCACCAGTTAGAGGCCCTGCAAAAGGTCATGTGCACTGCCCACCCTCCTCTGACTAAGCCATAAAAAAATGTCTGGAGGAATGGAGTAACGGATTGTTCCTAAAGATTTTGATCAGCTACCCTCATGCTATATGTCTGCTCAAACAGAGCTGACTAGGTTATTCTACTTCGACAACAGCCTCAGTTTTTACTTTGTTCCATGCACTGTTCTCTCTCATTTGTTACTTAATCTGCAGACCGGTAAATGAAGCAGGCAATGTTTAGCATTTAGAGATAAAAATCTCATGTCTCACGACCCAAACAGTCAATATCTTATGCACAAGTCAATGAGGGAGCCTATACATGGTTGCTTGTCTTGTTAGAAATAGCAGCCAAATCTCCTTCAAATGACACTGTACTATCTTGAAAAGGGAAGGACACATTGGATAATGTAATTTGGGATGCGCAATACTTAAGATAAAGATGAGATAGTCATGGCTGGAATGCTTTTGATCATAGGTTTGCTCAGTCAGGGCTGACCTGGGTCTAAACAACATCTTACCTATTTAGCCATTGTGACTCCTCCATTGATGTATAATAAGACAAACAAGCATAGCAATAAAATACATCTTCAACATACACCAACTGTGTGTTGCAACTGAGCTTACCTCGTAGATTATCAGAGTAATTATTTGCATTGAGGAAACGTTTGGCAATCAAACTAGAAGCCAACAAAGGATGATCTAGGATTGAATTCAAATATTGCTGAAAATATAGAAAACATTAATTTATCAAATCAATATAAAATAAACAAGAAATTACTTAATCCTCAAAAAAGTTATACATATTTCTACTTCCTCTCTTCTCTTCTCTTCCATGCTAAAGTTTATTTGAAAATGCAATTTGTAGATAAAATGGTTTGTTTCCACATAAAAATCGTTGACATCATCTTCATCAAACAGAAAATTATGAAACTTAAATATAATTGAAAATTTAATATGAAAATAATTTAAATTTATGCTAAATATTTGTGATTATCATCTTTTTCCCCTTTTCACTCTCTCTGTCTATCTCTCTCACCTATTACCAGTTTTATCATTTACCATGTTTTAAAATTCATTTATTTTCTACATTTAACCGACAGTGGTAAAATAGAAGAATTTCCTTTCATCATCATCATTAACATCATTATCGTTTTAATGTCTGCTTTGCCATGCTGGCATGGGTTGGATAAATTTTTTTTAAAGGCAGTATTCCATGGCCAGATACCCTTCCTGATGCCAACCCTTACTTGTTTTTTTTTAAGTATGGGGCTTATTCCCCTGATATTCACCTGTTGAACTGCTAAGCTGCAGGACTTATTGATTATGTGGGACATAAACAAACGACACCGGCTGCTTAAGCGATGTCAACATAAAAGACATACGTGGAGACAAACACATATACACATATATATTTATAAAACAACACTGTCAGAAATAAATGAAACACAATTCATTATATAAATCTAGTGCTTTCATCTATCAAAGGGGACTTGTCAAGATATGTTGTTATTACTGCTGATTAATGGTATTTTGCACATCTCTTTAATTAGAGCTGTCATGCATTTAGATTCTGTACACTACCTTATATACCTACAAACACACACACACACACATATATATGATAGGCTTCCACACAGTTTCTGTCTACCAAATTTCACTCAAAAGGCATTAGTCAGCCCAAGGCTATAGACACTTGTCCAAGCTGCCACACAGTGGGATCAAACCTGAAACCACATGGTTATGAAGTGAACTTCTTAACCACACAGCTATGCTTGCAACTTATCAATATTTTCACAATCCTGCACAATTACACAGAAAGCAAGCCGACGAGGAAATCTCTACATGGTCTCTTGATCTGCTAGAAATAACAGCCCAATCTCTCTCAATTCACACCAATTGCCATGAAAAAGGGAAGGACACATTGGATAGTATAGTCATAGACACTCCTAAAAAGACAGGATGGTCCTGAATGGAATATCTTTGATGATAAGTCTGCTCGATCAGAGCTAACCTGGGCTAAACAACAACATTAGAGACAGAAAGAAATGTAAAGGGACAACTGTCCTTTAGCTGCCAAATCCAGTTGTAAAACCAGTATACAATCATGTCATGTAAGGTACCCTACCTTACAGAAAACTTAAATTGGGTCTATATAATATACAAGAACATTTTTTTTTTTTGCCAAAACGTAACTTTTTTCTCAGGGTATGCTGATAAAGGATAAATATAGAAATATGTATCCAATAATATAATCTTTATTCTTTAATTATTAATACTTTATTTTGTAATATTTAGTATTAGGAAAATGTATAAAAGAAGAAATCTTTAAAAAATTCACTATTTTACTGTTTTTGATCAACCAACTATAGCTGTGTTTGCGTTACTGTATTTTTCAGATGTCTATACATCCACCTCCAGGAAATATTCTGAATATTTCCTGGAAGTGAATGTATAGATACCTGAAAAATACAGAAACACAAGCACACTTATAATTTATGTTGCTATCTGAAATGGAATGAATTGCTTTCTGAATATTTCCTGGATAAAGCTTCCGACCAAACAAAGACTATACAGCAATCTCAATGCAATCACTGATGTCATTAAAGAGAGACGCATGCATTTTGTGGGACATTGCTGGAGAGCTAAGCTAGAACTTGTTAGCGATGTCCTCCTATGGACACCACAACATGGATATACTCGGGTCGGTCATCCAACAAAAACGTTCATCAACCAGCTCTGTACAGACATGGGATGTTGCTTTGCTGACCTTCTGAATGCTATGTGGGATCATGATGAGTGGTGTGATAGAGTTAGGCAAATCCCAGCAAGCTCGACCAGATGATACGTCCACTAATAACAATCTTAAACTTCTAAAATATTTGTACTTATTTACCATGGAATGACTTAAAAAATTCCCTTACACTATTATTTATGTTTATATGGTCACTCGTCCTGCTAAAAATAGCAACCTAATCTCCCTCAACTCACACCCTACAGTCTTAAAAAAAGGAAAAAACAGTGTCAATAACGTAATCCTAGATACCCCTAAAAAGATGGGATGGTCGCAACTGGAGCACTTTTGATCATGGGTCTGCTTAATCAGGGCTGACTTAGGGTATAACAACAACAACTACTCCAGCAATAAATCTTCCTATGACTTACTCATGTCCGAATTGATCAGTAGGAAAACATAAAACCAGTAAAATAATACTATACTACCAAAATTCATTCATTCATATCGAATCCACTTTAGACCAGTTGTCATAAAATTAGTTAAACACATCTGTGGTGTAAGTATTTTAATCACAACCAAGTGCATAGGAGGACTTGAAGTTGGCACTGTAAGTTATGGAAACATTTGTTAATTATACAATGCTCCTGCTGTAACTACATATGATGCCACAAGCCAACAGGGAAGCTTGTATGAGGTCGCTTGATCTGCTACCTTAAATCGCACACTACTGTCTTAAAGAAGCCGATATCTAAGACCATATTGAATAACATAGTATCAGACAGACATTACTGAATAAAAGACGGGATGGTCATGGCTTGAAACACTTTTGATCAAGGCTGGCTTGTGGCTAAACAACAACATGTGATGCCTATATCAATTTTGGTTGGCTAATCCAGTGGGTGTTAAGTGTCAACCATGCATCATCTACCTTTCAATTTTTAGTCCAATATCCTATCAACTCGCACAGCTGTAACTGAACACTGCCAAAGTGGAATAAGTAGTGGCAAGAAAATAACTTAGTGCATGTAGAAAACATAATAAATACAACATTTAGAGCATGACATACAAAACATCAACTAAAACATGCTAAAACAACAAGTCTTCAGTTTAAACCTTCGATGTTGGACAATGAACTAGTGCTGTTGTGGCAACGACTTCAGATCTTGAGTTCTAAGTACAGCTAGAAGTGGCTAGCTGCAATATCTACCAGTGAAGAGGAAGGTGACCTGTTATGTATGATACTTTACCTGTCAGTCATCTGACAGCAGTAAGGAGATAATGAAATGGACAATTTAAAAATAACACTTTATAAGCTTTGTTTTATCTTAGTGACAGCATAAAAAATTATCATCATCATCACTGCCACCATTGTCGTCATCATTATCATTATGACCACTACCATCAGCATTTTATATCATTTTATAACATCGTTAAATAATTACATTAATGAAAATATTTCTTTTGCTAAGCCACAGTGAGTTCAGAAATTCAACATGGAATAATTCATATGAACAAATTAGAACAGTGAAAATAACAATACTAGACTCCTAACATCTTTATTATTACTATCATTATTCAAATTAAAACTCCATCAACCTCCCTCTCTCTCACTACTCAACCCACCTGTTCACACTCTCAGGTCACACTCGCCCTCAAAGAGCAGAGACTCTGTTGAGTAGAGAGGACTACTTGAACAGCAGGAGTCCAAGACATCCTCTCTAGTACTGGTGCCAAATAAAATAAAATGCACACCGTTCACTTGGTAAAGTAGATGGCAGCCAAATGGAGACAGCATAGGGTCTAGTCATATAGTGGACATGACAACCTCTCTAGTGTTGGTGCCATGATAAAATGTACCCAGTACACTCCGTAAAGTGATTGGCAATCAAACGAAAAACATAGGGTAGAGAGGACTCCTTAGTTGTGTCATGGACATGACAACCTTTCCAGTGTTAGTGCCATGATAAATGCACCCAGTATACTCTGTAAAGTGATTGGTGATAGGAAGAGCTTTCAGCTGTAGAAACCAAACCAAATGAGACATACAAGCAAGACGGGGTCCCCAGATCCGCCTTGGAGAGTGGTGACTCCAAATATGAAATGACTTGGTCCAAAAACACCCATCCAACCCATTCTGGCATGGAAAACGGATATAAAACAATGATGATAATGATATAATGTCACAATGAAAACAGTGTTTCAGTTTGATATCAGTTTTGATAAATTTGTGGTGTCATGCAATGTAAAAATATATTTGTGAGTGGCAGGATAGCTACTGACAAAGGTTCACCAAGAAAATGCCATACCACTTAAGTTTTTTCATTTCTCTTTCACTTTTTAAATACGGAGGTCAAGGACATTTGTTTCACATATGTAGTCAGCAAGATTACCAGAAATAATAAATGTGCACATTGTCTAGATAAGTTCCTTCTTTTTTTTCTTTTTTTTTTAAAGCCATACATAAGAGAGAGGTCATAGACAGTATGTCCTAAAACAAGATAACTGTAATAATCTACTAAATCCATACATACTTGCAGCCCTAACTGTCGCTCAGCAACAAACTCTCGTTCCATATTTCCAAACATCTTTTTGGGTGGTATAACTAGTTCAATGTTGGACATGTGCAACTCTGCATCCAGGGCCACAAAATCACTGAACCGTTTTCTAATAGTCCAGTTATTTTCAGTAACAGCACCTCTTTGCACTCGAACAACATATTCCTGAAAATAAAACAAAAAACTTAAAGTTACAACAAAAATAAGCAGGCAAATATTTATTTTTTTGAATTTTTATTTTGGCGCAGACAAATTGTTGAATGAGAGAGATGTACAACATAGTATCAACTGTTATTTATTTAAAATCTTCCCCCAGAGAGATGAAGTGTAAAGTTAATACAAGTGAGATTTTAAATTGGAAATAAAAGTCATATATATGAATTAAAAAAGATCAAACATAAAAGAAATGACAGAAATTTTCCTTATAAATTTGTCATTATCAATTTTCGTTTATTGTTCCTTGATGACAGATTAAATGAGTCTATGGTGGAGGTGAGAGTGAATTCCATAAACCATTAGATTGTAGGGGCACCACTGAAACATTTATCTTCATGTAATGTATACAAGACTAATCAAAATTCATCTCTCTTCAAGCTGTACTCAAAGGGAGAGTGTAACCCAACACTGCAAGCTTTACTGTGTTGTTGTTGTTGTGAATAGATAATAGTTGTGGTATCTACCACATCTAAGGTACACATGGCTATGGCAAGATAAAATGTCTTGGTCATGGACACAGATAGTCTTACACCCAATTGATTCAACAGGATACAGGTTTTATATAGGTTTACCAATGGGGGGACATGTGTTAGTATTTGGAGCAAGTGCTATTGCTATTTGATTACTATTTCTAATACTAACTACCATATGATAGGTGCAGGTATGGCTGTGGAGTAAAGTTCGCTTTGCAACCACGTGATTTTGGGTTCAATCCTACTGCGTAGTACCTTGGCCAAGTGTCTTCTACTATAGCATCAGGCTGACCAATGCCTTGTGAGTGAAATTTGATAAATGGAACTGTGTGGAAGCCCGTTGTGTATATATGTGTGTGTGTTTTAGTCTCCACATCTTCATGTTGACATTGCTTAACTCTTAACATCCTATAAAAAAATGTTCAACTCCTGTAATGATTGAGCAGAAAATGCCTAAAAACAGGGTTTTTGCAGCTCATTTATTATGAAATTTGCAGGTAAGAAACACAGGTGCTTGAGGTGTTTTCACACTAAAATAGTTCACTTTCACCCTATATATAGTTCAATAATTCATATTAATTTGATGATGCGGTGTCGTGTGGAATCGTGTCTTATAGGATGTTAAGAGTTAAGAGATAAAGAAAAAGAATATAACCAGTGTAGTTACTTTAAGTAAGATTGTGATTAATAAAGTGTCCTATATGGATTCCTATAGTTAAAAAGATGAACTTATTTAAATACAAAGCATATATTAGTGTCAATCTATGCGTATTCTACAAAAACAGCTACTCATTTTTATACCTACATAAAAAGAAAACAACATACATGCAAGTAACAAAAGAGAAAGACTACATACATAGTGAATTCAGAAGATGGTATATAAAATATTTCAGATGCACATATATTTGAAAACGGCAGACCTTAGTTGAATGATATTACTGATCAGCTATATACATGACTAAAAGTGTTAAGTAACTACATTTTTTACTGTTCTAAATTTTACAAGTTAAAAACATAGATGATGACTTACAGCGTTTCCCTGTCAGTGTCAAAATAGAGAGGCAAAGTGTGAAAATGATTTCAAATGACTTTCTTAAATTTGAAAAAGATATTTCTCTAAAAAAAAAGTAATGAAGTAATGTTTGTTTTCTTTGATATATTTTCTCTCTCATGAATATTTAAACCGAAAACTGTTCTTTAAATGCATTAAGGAAAGAGCACAGTCACATATATATATATGGCTCAGATACCAAATTATCTAGATTAGTGGTAGATATACACATTCACTCATGCATGGAAGAGAGGCTTGCCAAATACCAGAGTAGATGTTTGAGGGGATATATTATCCAAGTTAACAAGCTGTGCCATAATATAGACACATGGTTGTTTGTTATGGGAGAAATGTAAGGTGATAAGAAGTAGGTGAAAGATAAACCTCACACACAACACATAATATAAAATAAAATAAAATAAAAAAAACAACTGAAAATAATAAACACTGAAAAGACTGATTTTCAATTCCAGATTAAAATGTTATCTCAAAGCAACCCTCTTATACTTGTTACTCACCCCCACAGCTATCGCTACAGCCAGGCTTTATCTGACCATTATACAACACTTATAGTTAAATGAATCAACAAGGGAGCCTCTATGTGGTCGTTCCACCTGCTAGAAATAGCAGCCAAATCTCCCTCAAATTACACCCTACTGTAAAAGAAAAATGACACTTTGGATAATGTAGTTCTAGATATACAAAGTAAAGGTGCGTGGCCCAGTGGTTAGGCTACTGGCCTCACGATCATAAGAATGTGGGTTCGATTATTGGTCCGGGACGTGCATTGTGTCCTTGAGCAAGGCACTTTATTTCACATTGCTCCAGTCCACTCAGCTGAAAATGAGTACCAGCAGCAGCAGCAGCTGGGGGTTAACCCTGCAACAGAATAGTGTCCCGTTTAGGGGGAGAGTCTTGCACTCTCAGTCACTTAACACCACGGAAACCGGTGAGAAAGACTTTAACTAACATATGTCTGTGGAATACTCAGCTGCTTTCATGTTAATTTCATGTGTAGGAATTCAGTTGGTCGAACAACTGAATTATCATCGTCGAGACCAACGGATAATCCACCATAGTACCAGCTCAAAGGTCTTGAGTTCAAATCCACTTCAGGTGTTTCTTTGTGTATTTGGGCAACATATGTAATTCTACATGGCTACCTCACCCAACTTTAATGCTGGAAACTGATAACAGATTATTTTGGAATATTTCCTGAGACAGATGTCCAGGGTGAATATTTCCTGAGACAGATGCCATTTCAATCCAGGGTGAGATTTTTATATCCTCCCCTTGCTGCCATGAAAGCAAAGCTAAACATTGACCTTAACAGTAGTGAACAATAATGCATATGTTTACTAAAACATAAATATGACTCAACCAAAATTCAACAATATCTCAATTATTATTTCCCTTTAATCTTTATTTATTTATTTATTTAATTATTTATTTATTTTGCTACGTCTTTCAGGAATCTATCTCTACTTGCCGTTTTGCCCAGAGGGTGGCGCTCATCAAGAATGATGCCACTCTAAATGAGGAGTTTGATCCGAAGCTGATGATTGCCAAACTAAAGAGGGAGGTTACCCAGTTGAAAGAAGAGTTGGCATTACGAACTGGAGATCAGCGGGAAGATAAACTTTCACCTGAAGAGGAACAGCAGTGAGTAGAAATACACATGCTTTCTCTATATCTCTCTCTTTCTCTCTCACCTTGTTTCTCTCTCCCCCTCTCTCTGTCTCCCTTTCTATTTCTTTCTCTTTCTTCCTCTCTCTCTCTCTCTCTCTCATTAATTTTATTATTATGCATCATAAGGCTGAATCCCTACTCAAGCCTATGGGCCCATTAGGCCGGGGCTTGTTTATTGGCTCTTGAGCATTTATTTCAGAGGTCAAATATTCACATGAAATTGAGGAAGCACCTGTATATATATATATATATATATATACATATATACCCAGTGCACTCTGTAAAGTGTTTGGTGATTGTGATCGTTCAAAGACAACACAGGGTCGAGAGGGCTCTATAGTCATGTCTTGCACATGACAACCTCTCTGGTGTTGGTCCCACAATAAACGCACCCAGTACACTTTGTAAAGTGGTTGGGTGTTAGGAAGGGCATCCAGCCGTGGAAACCAAGCCAAGCGAAACATGTGTGAGGCGTGGTCTCCCGACCCGTCTAGGAGAGTGGTTACTCCATTGACAATCGATACGGGCCGAAATCACCCGTCCAACCCATGCCTGCATGGAAAACAGATGTAAAATGATGATGATAATGATATATATATATATATATATATATATATATATATATATATGTGTGTGAAGGCACGTGGTCTAGTGGTTTTGGCAGTTAGGCTACTGGGCTCACGATCAAAAGATTGTGGGCCAAGGTTGGGAGGGCCGAGAGGGTGTCTGTGTCTGCACGCGACTGCATGGGCACCTGAAACCTTTAGCGAAAGCATGGTATATGCATATACCAGGTCTTTCTCAAATTTGAAGGATGGCTCAGTGCAACCAGTTGCAGTGGAACCATGTCAGTGACCAGGTCGCAGAAAGTGCGACGAAAATTTTGGCACCTACAATACATGAAGTAAAAGTAAGTTTTGTGTGTTTTTTGAATAGCTAATACGAGTCTTCCACGCTGTAATTGCTATATATATATATATATATATATATATATTCCCACATATGATGCTGGCTAACACAGCTCTGTCACAGGTAACTTTCCCTAGAAGCTTTACCTCCTGCTCCCCAGTTATTTATAGTCCCAATGTAATATAATACCTGCAACAATCTCTCTTTCTCACTTTCTCTCTCTCTTTCTCACTGTTTTTTTTTTTTTGTTTTTGTTTTTGGTTTGTTTCTTTGTTGGTTGGTTGAGATTCTAAACAAATTCAAATCCATTCTCATTAAATCTCAAACCAATCCATTACATCACACCTAGGTCTTTATTCAAAACATTCTAATTAACTTCTGCAACCTTACAAGAAATATATTTTTGGAAGATTTTCATAGAGTTAGTGTGGGTGTGTGTATGTGTGTGTGTGTGTGTGTGTGTGCGTGTGTGTGTGTATGTGTGTGTAAAGACAAAAAAACAACAACAAGAAAAAAAAACTTTTGCAGTGTTTCTAGTAGGTCATGGGGTCACCACTAACAACTTCATCTTCAGTCTGTCTTTATGAAGTTTACCTCGAGCTAGTCAACTTAACCGAACCCCTCATCCTCCTCTCAGCTATATCGACAGGAGGAGAAGTTTGAAACCTTTCAATACAAGTCTACGGAAAACACTCGTTAATTCCATTGTACTGCTACTTAAATTTCCGAACAAATTTTAAATACATTTTCACGAAATCTTAAACCAATTTATTACATCTCACCTAAAGTTTTTTTTTCTTCTTTTTCTTTTTATATTCATGAGTTCTAATTAACTTCTGCAACCTTACAAGAAACATATTTTTGGGGGGGAAAATATTTTATTGAGTCTCTACGAACAATTTTGGCAGATTTAAGACTGTTATTTCCACTTTTGTTTATTTATTTATATATTTATTTATGTGTTATATTTTATTTTATATATTGTTTGTTTTTCTCGTGAATTTCATTTCGGAAAGCAATTAATTTCAGTAACCTCAAAAGTAATTAAAATCAGCCAACCGTTTTGTTTTTGAGATGTGTTGATTTAGTAAACCAATACTTAGAAGATACCGAATTGGAAGCAGTCTTAGACGTCGGAGCTGACATGCGGAAAATACAGAAGTGTTTCGGAATACTAAAGGTAAATTCATGTGATTGTATATGTGTGTGCGTGTGTGTGTGTAGGTGTGTGTGTGTGTGTTTGTAGGTGTGTGTGTGGGGGTTTGTAGGTGTGTTTACTTGTCTAGTATCGTTGATAAAGGTGTACAATTTTGGAGCTTTCAATTTTCTATACTTTTTTTTGGTGTATCTTTTAATAATAAAAAAATGTTTTTTTTATTTTATATATATATATATATATATATATGTTTTATTTACTTATAGAGATGGGAATTTTAATTCCAATTATTAGAATTTTATTTAGTTTGAGACAAGATTACTCTTGTTATATGGCAAGACTGAAACATTTTCTTAAACTGAAATTAAGTTGAAGAAACTATCACCTCCTACCCACACTCTCTGACTATATCTCCCTCCTCCAAAGAATAGAAAGTACATAGGACTTTTTGGCCCACAGCAGACATCCCTCTCCTACAACCATCCAATCAATGCAGCCCCTCACGCCTGCCCTCTCATACATCACTCACCCACTATTTCACACTCTCAGCCACACTCTTCTTTTTCTATTCCGCAGGAATGGCTGTGTGGTTAGGAACTTCACTTCATAACCACGTAGTTTCGGGTTCAGTCCCACTGTGTGGCACCTTGAGTAAGTGTCTTTTACTATAGCCTCAGGCTGACCAATGCCTTGTGAGTGAAATTGGTAGACAGAAACTGTATAGAGAAGCCTGTCGTATA
>JAOPJM010001463.1:5223932-5235522 GCA_027124095.1 Muusoctopus leioderma | reverse complement strand
TTTAACACAACAACCGCAGTTTATAGTTCATTATCAGCCACACATTATCGACACGTTTTCGCCGTATTGTGTGGGACCGTGTATAGATCGATAATTATGCCGGCATCATTTTTAAAAAAATGATACCCTAACAAACAGTAGTAGGGACAAACGAGACAAGTAAACATGTAAAACAAAATGAATAAGGGTGCGGGTAATACAAAATGCCTTTCGGCTGAGAGTAAGCAAGCAAATAGAATAACGCTGAAGAGAAGGGGATAGTCTAGCAACGAAAAATAGGAAATAGAACTTTTATGGCTGGAAGTTGAGCTTATATTCCTTGGGTGTAACCTTGTATAGTTGGTTGGTCTGGTATTTTAGTTAGGAGTTCGTCCAACTTATTCTTAAGAGTTACAATAGGGGACCCTTTTATATTTCTGATTTCTTTAGGTAGGTAGTTGAACAGTTGAGGGCCTCTAAATATCAGGTTGTTACAATAGCATGTCCTTGATCATGATTGAGAAAGTGGCATATGTGGAAGTTGGCAGTATCTACTAGTTTGTGTATTAAAGTTTTCTTTAATGCCAAAATTTGGGACATGATCTTTCAGGACCTTCCACATATAAATAACAATATATCTTTCTCTGCGTTGTTCAAGGTATTAGAGATGTAGAGCTTTGAGACATTCTCAGTAATTAAGGCTTTTAACTAAAGTATTTTACTAGTGAACGATCTCTGTAACCCCTCAATTTCCTTTATACGGTTGGGTGTGTTTGGACACCAAAGCTGAGAACAGTAATCTAATCTAATCTCAAAACTAAGGTTTTCCACAGAGTCAATATAACTACTGGTTCTCTTGTGACAAAGGTTTGTAGGATCCATCCTGTGAGATGTCTGCATTCAGAGGTCAGTTTGGTGATGTGTCTCACAAACAATGCATCATTTGACATAATTATGCCTAAGTCCTGAACTGTGTCAGAGCTTTGAATTAATTTATTATCTGGCGTTAAGTAATTTGTGCTGTGCTCATTCACTCCATATTTAAGAATCTGAAATTTTGATGCGTTGAATTTCATATTATTTTCATCTGTCATTTGGTAGATCAGGTTTAGCTCATTCTGAAGTGTATCAGCATCTTCTGCAGTTTTAATAGCTATCGATATTTTTGTGTCATCGGGATAACTCGTTAGATTGGCTGAGAGTACCAGTGAGCTTATGCCTGACACTGTGATGATAAGATAAATAATAGTTGCCCTAGGACCATGCCTTGAGGTACACCACTTATTACAGGTGACTTGGTAGAGAGACAACCATTGGCAGCAACAGATTGATTTCTACCCTGTAAAAAGTTGGAGAGCCACACACCAAGTTTTCCAGTGATACTAAGATCCCTTACTTTATGACAGATGATTCCATGATCAATCTTATCAAAGGCTTTTGTAAAATCAAGGTATATGCAGTCAGTATCCATATCCCTTTAGAGATTGTTTAAGATAGTGGTATAGTGTTGTAGTAGTTGTGTCAGGCAACTTCGTCCTGTCCGTAAACCATGCTGAGTATTGTCTAAGAGTTTGTTTTCCTCAAGATAGTTGATTATCCTTTTTCATACAATTTGTTCTACAATCTTGGGGATGCAAGAGAAACAGGTCTGTCATTTTTAGCCTCAGCCCTGCTACCCCTCTTTGTGGATAGGTGTTACTGTTGCTTCTTTTAGTAGATCTGGCAATATACTAGTCTCTAGAAAGTTTTTGAATAGCAACTTTAATGGCATGGCAAGGCTATTTTTGCATTTCTTTTAACAGTCTGGCTGGGAGACCATCTGGTCGTAGTGCAGAGTTTGAATCCAGATCAATAATAGCTGCAAGTACATCCTCTTCCGTGATATCTATGACCACTAGGAGTGTCTCCGCACTCGAATTCTGAGGGTTGAAAAATTTGTTTAGAGTATGCACTATTTTGTTGATCATAGGACGGGAGAAAACATTGTTGTACTATTGTCTTATATATATATATATATCAATTGTCATCATCATTTTTACGTTTGTTTTTCCATGCTGGCATGGGTTGGATGAATTTTGTTTTGGGAGAATATGGCATAATATATATATACATATATATATATACAAAAATGAATTTCAAAATGCACTTGAAGTCTTAATTTTTTATTTATATTATCCCAACCACTTTCACAATTTCATGAAAATCATATGGTCCTTTAATCCTTCAACATTTTCTCATTCTATTATGTTATCATAATCTATTTAGATGCAGTTTGTATTTCTTAATAAATACACTTTCTTTATTCATCCATATTTGATTGGTAGTATTGTCAACACCGGTACTATGGGAAAATTTGGTATTTGGGGGATTTATTTGCTGCACATAAGTCCAATTTTTCACTAACAGGTATTTGTCTTGTATTTGTTGACAATGAACAGTCATTCTTTTCTTCAAACTTAATCCTTGTTGTCCTTTGTAATCTTCATTACATTTGATAAGATAAATTAAATTTCTTGATGCACAAGTGAAGTGATTCTTTAAGGTAAATATCTGTCCTGATTTTAATTCATATGTTGTGCCTTCATTAAAATCAATACAGATTCTGCAGTTAGGATGACCACACTTTTGGACTGTTAGATTTGTTTTTCAGTGGGTAATTTGGTGCTGGTTAGTAATTTCTTTAGGCATTTTGATTGTCTTTTACTTCTAATTATTTTGTGTTTCAAGTGACCTTTTCATTCTTATTTCTGTCCTCGTTAATGAAATATTCTAATGAATGATGTTGTATGCTTCTGTATTTCTTGTCTTATGTGTTGATACATAAGGCAAAGTAATGAGAGTATCTGAAGTGTCTTTTGTCCTTCACAATTCCTGAATATCTATTGATTTGGCATGCTCTATTCAGTTATTAATTAATGTTACTGAGTACTGTCTTTCAAGTAATATTCTCTTTAATTCTTGAAGTCGTTTATCGTGAGTGTTTAAATTAGATACAATTGTGCAGATTCTTCTTGCCAAATTAAATGGAATATTTGTTTTGGCTGGCAAGAAGTAAATAGCAAATATTGTTTTGAGTCTGTTGGTTTGAACTAGATGTCAGTTTTGATATTTGTGTCTCTTAATGACTAAAATGTTCAAAAAAGGCAGTTGTTTTTTACTGTACTCCATTGTAAATCGAATGCTGTTTTTTATACTATTAATTAGAGTTTCGAATTCGTTAAGTTGATTGAGACTGTGTATCCATAGAATAAACCAATCATCCAAATATTGTCTCTAGTTGTCCAATAAATGTTTATGAAAGTTGTTGCCGTACCTTAATCTGGATTGTTTGTATATTTGGACTTTTAAGTACACCATGACTAAATTAGCATAAGTTGGGGCAACTTTTGTTCCCATCGTGGTCCCAGATATTTGTCTGCAAATGTTGCCATTAAAATCAAAATAATTATTTTGCAGGATTAATTTTATTCCTTCAATAATGAATTTTCCCTCTATTCATTCAGGTAGTTCGTTAGGAAATTTTTCAAGCTAGAATTCAGTAGCCTCTAATTTATATTGATGTGGAATTGTAGTACAAAGGTTCACTATATCAAATAAGACAATAGGATTGTACCTGTTGATTTTTTTTATTTTTTTTCAGGAGATAGTTTAACATGTTTAAGTCATCTCTTACGAAACTTGGGATATGTTTCAGAATAGGTTTCAAAAGACTATCTAAAACATTACTGAGTTTGTTTGTGTCACAGGGTGGACCTGTTACAATTGATCTTAATTTAAGATTGTTAGGATGTGGCAGTTGATTCTGAAGTTGATTCTCTACAGGTATTGTTTTGCTCTTGTGGAATTTGATGAGTCTGTAAAAGTTACTGGTTTTACATTTAAGGTTCATTAGACAATCACATTCTTTGTCCATTAAACCTTTTCAGAGTAGGTGAATGAAGGTGATAATTTTCTTTATTACTTTTGATTGTTGATAA
This sequence comes from Muusoctopus leioderma, assembly GCA_027124095.1. NCBI lineage: Eukaryota > Metazoa > Mollusca > Cephalopoda > Octopoda > Octopodidae > Muusoctopus > Muusoctopus leioderma. The sequence goes on along the minus strand of JAOPJM010001463.1, from coordinate 5,231,566 downwards.
TTGTTTACCTTTTCATAGTAGGTGGTGTCTTGTAGTAAAGTTAATGTGGTGTTTCAGTAATATTCAAAATCCATAATGACTACAGTACTTATCTGCTTCTTTAATTACTAAATCATTATCATTTTTAAGTTCATGGATTATTTCCCATTCCTTTCGGCTGGTGTTTGATTTGAATTTTGGGTGTGGTAATTAATTATAAAGAAGGTTGTTACATAATCACAAAATTTGTCTAATATTTTGTTCCTACCTTTTGCTAAACTGTAGCTACTTTTATTTAGTCGAATCAATTCATATTTATTTTCGTTATCAAATAGTTGTTCTGTTAGGCGTAATTTTCTACAGAAGTCCAAAATATTGTCCTGCATTTCATTAAAATTAGAGTTCTGTGGTGTTGGGGTGAACTTTAGTCCTTTTGAGAGGATTTGAATCTGTTGCATTGACAGGTTTTTGTTCGATATACTTTCAGTATCTCTCATTTGGTTTGTATCACCGAGTATCCCAGTTTCTGTCAACTGGGTATAAAAAATGATCCAAGTTCAAATCTATTGCATTAGCATTTCTGTAATTGCTAACGTTTACTTTGTTCTCATCCAGTCTTCTATAACAACTTTGTTTATTCCTGGGTCCAGATTGTGGTTGGACCTGTCTAAAATTGTCTTTTGGGTTATAATTTCTGTTTATTTGTGTAAATTGGTTTCCCCGATTCTTAGAAATATTCTATCTTGACGGAGAAGGGTTTTTGTTTCTTCTAATAGAGTTGTTTTCTTGTCTACATCTTCCGGAATTAATGTTATTGTTTGTGTATCCTTGACGATTATAGATTTGCCTATTTGGTACATGTTTTAGGATTTGCAAGTTTCTGTTTTCTTCATGAATAGGCTATCATCAGTATTATATTCCTTTTTAAATATGGTTTCATAATTATTGAACCAGCTGTCATTTTTTCCCCATCTTTGAACTGATGTTATTTCTTCATTTTCACAATTTTCTTTCCAAAGTTTAGTGGTATTCTCACATAGTGGTCAATTGGCTTTTTTTTAAATTTCCACTTCCATTTGTTCATCAATTGATTTAGATTTTTGTTCATTGGATTCCACCCTTAATCATAATATTTCAATTTCCACTCTGAATTTATCTAGTGCCATCTTTTCCGTTTGTTTTCTCTGTTGTTCAGGTTTATTAGGGACATGTTTAATCTGTAATTTTATAGGAAGAACCACAGGCATTGAATTAATCCACTTTTCATTATATTTCACCTATATTGCTATTTTTCAGCATGTTCCAAAATGGAAATTTTCAGATCATAAAGTTTTTGTTCCAAACATGACATGAACAACTCTAAATCAAATATGTCGGTTGTTGCGTATTTTTTATCACTGCTTTCTTGTCTGGGTTCCGTGTTTTGTTCCTATTTCCACAACAAAACAGTCTCTATTGTTTTACATAATTTGTTTAAAGTTGACAAACCTCCACTGGTTGAAATTTCCTTCATTTTTCCTTGTTGATTTGTCAAGCATAGTAATGTATTTCATCAACTTTTTTTGTCAGGGTTGAGAGTTTAGAGTTAATCTCTTTCAGTTCCTTTAGAATTTCTTTGCTTGTTGTCTTATCTCATCGATCAAACTTTGATGGCATTTTTTATCCTTGCATGGTAAATATATACAGGAAAATAAGTTTTCTTCCACGCAAGTGGAAATACAGAAAAAAGTGAAGTTGAAAATACACTTGAAATCTTTTAATTTTTTTATTTTCATTATCCCAACCAGTTTCACAATTTCATGATAATCATGCAGTTTACAAAGTAAATGATGTTAATAGTAACTCACTTTATATGTAGTTGCGTAAAGAAAAACAAGGTAGAAAGTTATAAATCAAATAGCAGCTAAGCACCTTACAACAGCTGCTGGCAAATATATTATTTTGATTGGTTGTTTTAGACATGTGATATTTGCTGAGTTGTTCTCCACTATGTCTGCGTACTGTGTAAATATAGAAAATGAATTGCACTTGAGGTCCTTTAATCCTTCTATATTTTCTCATTCTATCATGTTGTCATAATCTATTTACACATGGTTTGTATTTCTTAATAAATACACTTTCTTTATTCATTTGTATATGATTGGTAGTATTGTCAGCACATTGGTACAATAGAAAAACTTGATATTTTGGGGTTTATCTGCTGCACAGGAGTCCAATCCAAATGTTCATTAACAGGTATTTGTCTGGCACTGGAGTCTTGTATTTGTTGACGAGAAACAGTCATTCTTTTCCTCAGTTAATCCCGTTTGTCCTCTGCAATCTTCATTTCATTCAATTAGGAGTGGGCTATAAATGGGTCAGTTTTTGTTTTGCTAAGGCTGAGTTTTTTGTGTTCTATTTACCTATATCCACATGAAATGACAACATTGTTGGCCTGGGGTCTAAGAAAAAGTGTGCAGCGCCCTTTCGTGTCACCATACCTTAATTTTAGTGGCGAGAATTGATTTTTAGAGTTTTTTTTCCATATCTCATGTTCTGCTTTGAGTAACGACTTCATCTAAAAAGTCTTTCTGGAGTTATTTATGATATATAAAGTTATAAACATAATCTGGTAAGTCTTGTAAATCTCATATTACATGAGGGAAATGAGAAGACAACATCATTAGCACTACATTTTGACTTGATGCTAGAGGAGGTCGGGCTATACAAGTCATTTAGCTTCTGCAAAGAGAAACGTTTTACTAGACTTGGATACCAGTCAGGTGCAGTCTATGACTGCATTCCCTACATCAAATAGCTACTTGTACAGACTGCTAAATAATCTTTTTGTTCCAACATGTAAGATTTACTGTGAGAACGATTTCATAACAGCAAGTTTCAAAGTGCTTGCTAATTTTATGTACAGAGTGATTATGTCTTTCCTCAACTGCATTGAGAGAGCAAACCAGGATTTTCTGGTTGATATCCTTTCCAAGCTCTGCAGTGACCTTGCTGATAAAAAGACAGAGACCCTTATCAAATATCATGTAGAGTGGATACATGTAAAAATGGAGGAAAATGCACCATGAAGTGATCTCGATCACCTTCTTCTGGGAAAGATGTGTCTCCAGGTTGCAGAAGAAGTAGAATTGCAATGAAAGTATAAGTATTGAAGTATTGATCCTGATGCTGGATGAGTAACTCCTCTCCATACACTGACTGCAGACCAACAGAAGAGTCTCTGCATTTAGGTTGTTTGCCAACAAACAACCTAAATGTGAAGAGGTACTTGGCCAAGTTCAGTTATCTTGCTTCTCAGTCAGCCCAACACTCAAAGAGGCTGTTCAAGACGAAGAGGATCAAAGATGACCATATGCTCACAGATAGACATGTCAATGAAGTTGAGTGGTCAACCATTGCTGTCCTCAAATACCTAGATGCTATGAAGGTGACATGGAATCACAAAGAGAAACAGAAGAAGAAACAATGGTCGAGAGAGAACCAGGAAAACGAAGTGAGGGCCAATGATTGTGTTGACCAACTTCTTGTGAAATATAAAGAACATCTATCAATGAGCTAAAGGTGTTTGTCAGTAAGAAACCATCTGACCTGAAGAATTTCTTGAGGCAAGGAAATCCAATATCAGTGAATCACTCATCAACGTGATTCGGATGTCTGCAGGGACCTTTACAAGGTCAAAAAATTGTCAGAGAATGAGATGATCAAGAATCTAACTGTGATCCTCAGGGATGACTATCAAGCAGAGGAGGCAGTGGTGTTTCCGTATGAAAATGAGATAATGGTAACATTGACTGGAGCCAATACCACTGTTCAAAGGTCACAGGAGATCTCTCAGGAAGAACCTGTGTTCCAGCCCAACCAACCACTTGCTGTCATCTGGGATGAGAGAGGCAACAGAAGATGGTATATTGGGTTTTGCATTGATGATGATAATGGGAACGAATCCTTCCAGATGGATCACCTAATGCATGCTGGTACCGGAAATAAAATTTGGCAGTGACCACCTGGCACTGATTGTGCCTATGACAGTTTCAGGAATCTAGGACTTTTCTCGGAGGAAGCCATGCTTTGTTTTAAGTAATGCCCCTGAAATCAAAGATATGTTTCGTGAAATATGCTAATTAAGGTAAGTTTTGGCTCCAAAATATATTTCTTGACTAGTAATTATACTTTTAAGATTTTCTAATTATGTTTCTGACTTTATATATCATAAATAACCAGAGAAAAACCTTTTAGATGAAGTCTTTACACAAAGCAGAACCCGAAATATGAGAAAAACTCTAAAAATCCACTCCCGTCACAAAAATTAAGGTATCACAACACAAAAGGATGCTGCACACTTATTTCTTGGACCCCAGGCTGAACATTTTGTCATTTCATGCTCTAATGAAAAAAGAATAATAATAATTTTGACCTCCATATAGCCCACTCCTAATTAAGTTAAAGAAGTGCCCTGGAATTCTAAGATATAGTTGTCAGAAGAAAACTGAATATTATGTAAGCATATTCTTCCAAATTCATCGGAATTGTCATTAACAGAAGAAAAGATGAAGAATAGAGCAAATTAGAAACAAAATGTTTGGCAGATCCAATAAAATCATAGCAGAACCTGTTCTTGATGAGATAGATTCTGCGTACTTGAATTTCTTTTCCCTAGTTACCTGCTACACATTTTATTTTGTGAAAAAAAACAATTAATTTTCATTTTAAAACTTTACCATTTTATCAGCTCATCAAATTCTTCTAATAAAAAGCATGATTTATTATGGATAAAGAGATAACCCCCCCCCAAAAAAAAACCCCACTTTATTTTTTACAGCAGGAAACAATGAATTAGAACAGAAGCACACAATATTTCATAGGAGAAGGGCAGTTGATTGGCAGAATTGTCAGAGCATTGGACAAAATGCTTTTCAGTATTTCTTTTGACTCTTTATGTTCTGAGTTCAAATCCCACCAAGGTCAACTTTGACTTTCATCCTTCCAGGGTTGATAAACAAAGTACCAGTCAAATACAGGGGTCGATTTCATCGACTTACCCCTCTCACAAAATGTCTGGCTTTGTGCCTATGTCAGAAACAATATTTCATAAGAGAGTGTGACAAGTACCATAAAAGACCAAATAATACCCAGGTGAGTCAACAACACAACTCAATTTTGAGGTTCAGTTGATACAAGTTCACTTCACTATGGCACAAATGCTCTTGGGGGAAGTCATGAACATTACAACATCCCAGTTCTCTGTTCTTCTAAACTATAGACATAGTTAAAAAAAAGTAAACAATATTTATAAAAGAATAAAAATAGTGTGTAAACAAGAGTGAGTGAAATGTTAGACATTTCTTTCTTATTTCATAGCTGTTGGCATGCAGAAAATTAAATAAATAAATAATATTTATTTTGATACCAACTAACCCTTTGGATACCAACTAACTTGTGAACACCTCTGGTTCTGTGATGCAAACTTTCCCTTTTAAAGTGTTCATATTTAAATTAAAACCTTCCATCATAATTTTATGTAAGAACCGTTTGTTAAATTATGTTCCAAATACACCTTAATAATGAATGAAAAGTTAGTTATTTTACTAAATCCCTTCAAATTTTTGATGATTTTCAAAATTAGTTGAAATACATATGCATTGAATTTCATTAGCAATATGGTCACACACAAAAGGGTTAAGGTACCATAGCTACTTACCAATACTAATTTTGCTTTGTACTTGCGAATAATTTCATTAATACCATAGCAAAGATAACTATGAGTATAAACTGTCAAGGGATGACCATACAGTTGAAATGTGAGAGAGTAATCTGCAGGCATCTTTACTTCAACTGCTGGCACAAACGTTATTTGTGTAGATGCACCTCCCATATCAAGAGCTCCATAAGTCAAAGCTGATTTCTCCAACAAATATGGTAACGGTGAATCAATTTTCTACAAGAGACAACAAAGAGGAGTTCTATGTCAAAAATATTTTTATTTTATATCAAAATACAAAAATATACCCATTTTATTTTTTTATGAAAATTGTATTTTTTATGGAATGAATAAGACAAGTATTCAAATGAAAAAAGATTATAAATTAATTTTGTAAGTTATAAAGTCATTGGTAAACTTACAAGTCCAAGGTATCCTTTCAGGTAGTTTGCTGTAATCCAAGAAAATGTTCCCTCTTCCGAACCATTAAGAATTCTAACTTGATGCTTTGGCATTTTAAACAGAAACCCAGAGGTTTTGAAAACATCTCTGATAGAAGTTAAAATAGCATCAGAGGCACTTTGGTTGGTCTTGCTGAAAGTAAGAAATTATAATCAAATATGAGAATTCTGAAGAGCAATATGCAAAAACTAATATTAACATACTGGTTTCTGTCATAGAAAATAAATGAGATTATATGACATCCATGCCTTTCTCAAGCATTTGCATCATAAAGCAGACTTGTCTCACAGACTTAATTTACCTCTAGTTTACTATTATTATATATACATAAACTTTGACTCTCATTCCACAGAGGTCAATGAAATAGGTACCAGTCAAGTACTGGGGTTGATTTAATTTACTGTATACTCCCTAAATATTTGTAATCTTGTGCCAATCAATACAAAGATATAGAATGCTTGGTTTAAATAGGTTATGTGGTTTGCATAATTATTACTTGGCATTTGTACAATGTCAATTTGTTGTCATTTAGAGATATCTCATCTTCGTCACCATTATAAGTCCAGTAAATAATTGTTCAAGTTCTTTATTGAAACCTGACAGTAAAGTATTCATGCAAGTAATGCTATAGTCATATGAAGTTCTTTATCTCTGGAAGCTTTATTCAACTGCGTAGACAAGCTCCCTAGTTTGAATTCCCAGCCTCATTAAAATGTCTCATGCATGTGACCATCAGGTTGAGTTCATATGACACAGCAAGTATGTTCAATTTGCCATGCTTCAGCCACAGGAACATTATAGTTTGCATCCTAATTTGTAGGTGAGTCTAAAGAAGAACTATCTAGAATAAAGTCAATAAAGAAGTTGGTCTTCTACTGACTGAAGTAATATATTATTTGTTGATTTGTAGTTTTAAGGAACTTTTCTCAAATGTATCCTTTTTTATGTGAACCAGAGCCGACTCAGTGAACAGGGTGTTGGAATAACAACTAAAGGATTGATGGCTTGTATCCCATTAGCGCACTGCACTGTATACCTGGGTAACACACTTAACATTTAATGATCCAATCTACCAAGTACCAACATTATAAACAGTGGGAGCACTATGTAATTTACAATTACTTTGTTAACTTTAAATAGGTATCACAGCAGGGTACAATTCACCACTGTGGATGGTGGGAACACTGAATAATTAACTAATTAACATGCGAGTTGTTTAACTTGTAGTGCTGCATTCAACTCTTCCAACCATAGGTATGGCTTGGAGAGTGATGAGCTCTACCATGACGATTTTCTCCAGATGTACTACTTCACTACATGGCCACCTGAAACAGGAGTGAAGGTATAGTTCATGCTGCTACCAACTCATTTTTGACTGCGAGGGACGGCTGAGCTACATACATACATGCAGACAGGTGCAGGCATGGCTGTGTGGTTAAGGAGTTCGCTTTGCAACCACGTGGTTTCGGGTTCAGTCCCACTGCGTGGCACCTTG
>JAOPJM010001463.1:5195754-5206252 GCA_027124095.1 Muusoctopus leioderma | reverse complement strand
TTTGCAGTTTTTTATCTCCTCTCTGAAAACCTTTCAGATTCTTCTTCTGATGGGTCACCAGGTAGTCTTCTGTTGCTTTAAGATTACCTTTATAGTGATTAACAACTTACAATCATTAGGGCAATCATTTAGTCATTAGTATCACCACCCTACTTGGCTCTGTTTTCAAATCATACTAAGCTTGATTTGACTTTTATTTCTCTAATGCCAGGTCAGTCCTGATCTAGCAGATTTATGATCTAAGATGTTCCAGTTGTGACCACCCAGTCGTTTTTTCAGATATAATGTTCTAGTGCTACATTATCCAATGTGTTTCTCATTTTTCAAGACAGTAGGGTGTGATTTGAAGGAGATTTTGCTGCTAAGTTCATTGACAACATAGAGACACTTTCATTGGCTGTTACCAGAATCAGATTGTGGTTATAGGTGGTGTGTAAAATAGGTTATTCGCCACTTAGCTATGTACACATCTACCTTGGATATGAGACATTCCCATTAAATATTAATGCTAAAACAACACAGAACTATACAAGCTAATGAAGGAGCCTCTATGTGGTTGCTCAATTTATTACAAATAGCAACCAGGTCTCTCTCAAATTGCACTCTACCATCTTGAAAATGAGGAACACATTTGGTAATGTAGTCTGAGATATGCAATGCCCAAGAGGATGGATGTTCATTCCTGGAATGCTTTTGATCATAGGTCTGCTTAGTCATGGCTGACCTGAGGCTAAACAATAACAACAACAACAGCTATAAATGCTGTCTCTGCACGTATCGACTTCTCAACATCTTTGTAAATATTCATAGATTTTCACCTCATTCTATCTTTGAACCCCTACTGATATTACCATATATTTTACCCTATAGAATGGTTTCTAATAATAATTATGTCATCATTAAAAAAAAATTAGAAAACAGATCAAATTAAATAATAAGTTTTTGCATAAAATATCATTTATTTATTAAAGCATGGTTCTTTTTGTTTATTAAAGTGCGTCAATAAAAGACACTCTAAAGAAGACTTTACACAAGAAGAGCAACAATCTAAGGCAGGCTACCGAAACGTAGATCAATCTGAGATAAGACTCCAAAAAGAAACCCAAACTGAGACAACACCCGAAGAAGAACACTTAATTAAGATAAGATCCAAAGAAGAAGAGGAAATTGAGAGAAGAGTAGAGTTCCAAGAAGTAAGATACTTTAGTTTAAGAAGAAATGGGGGAAGTTCTCAAACATTTTCCTGAGCCTCATTGATGGAGGATATGTATAGGTAAGCTAATATGGCTAATGAAGGACAATGGGTGGGTGGTGGCCCTAGACTTGAAGGAGGAAGTGTTAAAGTTCTGGGAAGGAAGGATTGGAGAAGAGTTTAGTGCTAGTTTCTAGTAAGACAGTGGGAGTGATAAGGGGGTGGGAGACAAGTGGGTTTAGGTGGAAGCAGTACAGAGTCAATAAAGTTCATAGGAGCAGTGACTGTTGTAGTGGCAGCAGAAGAGATAGAGAGAACACAGCACATCAGTGACCAAGTGATTGGGAGACTACTGGTGAATAAACAGGTAACATATGGAGACACAACTAATGGCAGTAAGGTGTCGGACCACTGTATAATGAACAATTATAAAGTAGCAATACTGGGTTCAAGTCCACCTATGGATATGGACATGGTCATATGAAACCTTTGCAGTTTTTTATCTCCTCTCTGAAAACCTTTCAGATTCTTCTTCTGATGGGTCACCAGGTAGTCTTCTGTTGCTCTAAGATTACCTTTATAGTGATTAACAACTTACAATCATTAGGGCAATCATTTAGTCATTAGTATCATCACCCTACTTGGCTCTGTTTTCAAACCATACTAAGCTTGATTTGACTTTTATTTCTCTAGGCTGAATAAAATAAGTACCAGTCATATACTTGAGTGAATTCAAACAACTATACAACTCCCTTACAAATGTTTCAGCTTCACTGGGAGTGACTTTAACTTTCATCTCATTGGAAGTCAATAAATATCGGTTATATATATATATATATATATATATATCATCATCATCATCATCATCATCATCATTTTACGTCCATTTTCCATGCTGGTATGGGTTGGAGAGGTGATTTCGGCCCGTTGCGATTCTGAATGGAGTCTCCACTCTCCTAGATGGGTCAGAGGACCACGCCCCACTCGTATGTTTTGTTTGGCTTGGTTTCTACGGCTGGATTCCCTTCCTATCACCAACCACTTTACAGAGTGTACTGGGTGCATTTTATCGTGGCACCATATATATTAATGAAGATTCTATCAAGAAATAGAATCTATTACCCACCTCTCTGCCAAGATAAGAAACCAATAATTTATAATCCTGAGATGCTGAGACAAATTACATGTTTCATTTGCATTCTCTCCTTCATATTTTGGTATGAAATAAAACAAAACTCCATTTTGACACCATGGTGCCTAGCTTCAATTAAAGTAAGCCTCAAGGTTGGTGGAATCAACAGACATTATTGCCAGGAATGTTGTACAAGTGAATCAAAATACTTGGTCTTCATTGATATGGCAATAATTACAGTAAGTAAATGTTACAATTTAACAAATATATGTTGTCTGATAAGGAATATCTCATTCTCTTCTGTTTCCAATGTATAGTCTGTGAAACACCAATCTAAGCAGAAATGCTCTAAGGAAATATGTCATCCAAATTGGGAATTTTACAGAAATGAAAGAAAGTCTGAACCAAAGGGTAAGTCAGCCTATAATCTGCTATCTTACATTTCATTTTTTTAATTAACAAAAAAATAAAATAGTTTTCTTTTCTCAGTTATTTGGAGCAGGAGGAAGAGCAGCTCATATGACCTTTGTAGGCTTTCTTCTCCAATTGGTGAGATTGATTTGGTTGAAGTTCAGTTTGAACTTCTGTATGGAAAACGTGGGCTGAGAAGGAATTCTACAGTGTTTGCAGCTATGGGGAGGGAGGAAAGATTGTGTAAAGTGTTTAGTATGAGATCTCGGGTGAGGGTGAAACACAGTAATAGTGAGGAAAAGAGAAGTGGGTATATTGTGTGAGCCAAGGTCGAGATATTAAGCACCTTGCTATTTCAGATGAGCAGAAGCCATTGTAGTAGTGGTAGAAGAGGTGGAGAGATGAAATAGTGTGCCTTTGAACTAGTGATTGTAGTGTGTTTGTGAGCAAGTCATTTCAAGTTAGTCAGATGGCCTTTTGGATGTAGTCTAGTACAGTGATTCTCAACTTCTTTTCCTTCATGACTTCTTTTTTAACCCAAATTACCTCTGTAAACCCCTCCATCTAGATGCTATTAGTGAAAAAAAAACAAAACAATGAATTTGTAATACCTCACAAAAAAGCAACCATTTTCTATGCAGATAAAATTGTGTATTAGCAAACAAAATTCTGTAAAGACATAAAGCTATAAGGACTGCCAAAAATTAAGAAACAAAATATATAGTAACAAAAAATATTATGATTGGCACTTTATTCAGTGTGTGCCGTGTGTCTGATGCAAATTTGCAAGTTTTTCAATATCTAGCTGTTGGTGACAAATGAAGATATATCTTCAGCCATTTCATCAATGCACCTTGATAATGGTGCATTGCTCAAAGGGATGACCTTGCTAATTTCTTGTACATACTGCAAAATTCAAGTTTCAACACTATTATGTGATTTGCCAGCTTTTGTAATTATCTTGGATACCTCAGAAATCATCAGTTTTTTAAAGTACTCTAGTGATTTCTCTTTCTTGTTATTCTGCTTTGTCTCCAAATGGTTTTACATCCTACATGGTCGCCTGCCGTCATTAAAAAGTGCTGCCATACATATAAGACACATTGTCTTCATAATGTTCTCTGGTGATGGTATAAAACCATAGGCCAGATATGTAATGGAATATTGCTGACATTTTTTTCTTCATCAGCATTTGTAGCAACTTTAGAGATTTTAGTTGTGCGCAAGACTGTTTCCTTTGTATGTGTAGCAATTGTCTTTTTGTGCAGTTGGAGGTCATGAGGTTGCCGTGCCTCCATTGGAGGATATTTTCAAAGTCTCTGTTCATAGAAGCAGAGAAAATCTAGTATGGGGTGTCTAATTTGATTCCTCTGTGTGGAAGGTTGAGGAGGATTTTAGGGTGGTATCATCTTAGAAATGTGTGTGTGCAGTTATATGTAAGTAGGCCATTAAAGAAACGTGTGTGTGCAGTTATATGTAAGTAGGTCATTAAAGAAACGTGTGTGTGCAGTTAGATGTAAGTAGGCCATTAAAGAAGAGAATGAATAGCATGGGAGACATAACTGAACCTTGGACTACAGAGTTGTTGTTGTTGTGTATCCCGAGGTCAGCTCTGATCAAGCAGTTTTATAGCACACAGGTAGTTGGGCCAAATGACGAGCTATGACCCACAGATCCATCTTCACTGTTTTACCATGCCTCCATCTCACTGAGGACCATACTGCACACTCTGACATGCAGGGATGAATTGTATGGGATGCAGTGTGACAGTTTAGACATATTGCACTCTCTCTACTGTGCTGTCTATTTTTGTATGCCCGTAGATTCTGTTGGTGGCCACAGTAGAGCTGGGCAGGTAGACTCGGTTAGAGTGCAACAGTTGCTGTTTCTCTGCACTTATTATTGGTGGAGTGCATCCCAGTACTGTGTTTGAGGCCAGTGAGGCTATTGATGCTATTTCTGTGCATATATGTTCCTTATGCTTGTCTGGGCTGAGTGGGAGAGATAGGGCTTTTAGGATGTTGTTGTAGTAGTGCTCTAAGGTGTTGTATATGTACCTGGGGGTTTGGATGTAGTTTTTCATGTAGTGACAGGGATTGTGTGATTTGAAGCTTTCTGCATCAACAAACTGTCCCTCTCACATGTCTAGGCGGTCTTTCATTTTTAGTATTTTTGTTTCGTTTTGTAGTTGGTCTGTGGTTGAGGTTTCTGTAAAACGTATTAATGATGCATAGTACAATGTTTTGTATTCTTTGTATTTTATTGTGGTTTGTTTTGGAGAAATTGGGGGCCCAGGTAGGACTGCTATAGCCTATGGTAGATTTAATGCTTTGCTTGTACACCAATTTTGTTGTTTCTTTCTGTTGGCCAAATGTGGTGCCTGTTATTGCTTTAAGTATGTGCGTCGTTTTGCTTTGTTTACTATGTCTTCTATTTGTGTTGTGAATGTTGTGAAGGAGTTGTATTTAACTCCTAGTATTTTTGCCTTTTCTCTCTGTGTGTGTGTGTGTGTATGGTATGTTTATGTTGTTGAGTGTGATGGTTGGCTGTATTTGATGTTCTCTGGTGTTGCTGGTAAGAAGGAAGATGGTGGATTTGGTAGGTGCTATTTTAAGTCTATTGTAGAGCAGTGCCAAGAGAATGTTGAGAAGATGTGTGATGTTATATGTATGAAGCTGTGTGTATGTTTTGTGGAGGTTTGGGAAAGCTCATGTAGGTATAGGTTTAAAGAAGTTGGTGAGAGGACATATCCCTTTGGTACTCCATTCAGTAAATTGCAGGTTATGAAAGTGTTGTTCTTGTACACTACATATGCTTGGTGGCCTGACTGGTAGTTTGCCAGCTAGCATTTTGTGTTGTTTCTTAAGGTGTTGTTGGGGGTTTTTATGTTGTTTTTTTTTGTATGAGTAATAGCATGGAATGAAGGCAAAACGTTTTGCTGATGTTTAGTTAGAATGGTACATGTGGTCTGTGGTTTTGTTGTTGATGCCATCATGTATTTTCTGTGTTAGGTTTGGGATTACTGTGTTGGTTGAGTGTAGTGATCTGAATTCATGTTGTGCTTTGGAGAGGGCAATGTGTGGATTAGTGATGTCAAGAATTAGCCTTCAATAATTTTTGAGAGTGTGATGGATCTGTATAATGTTCCGTTTGGTTTTTGTTGTGTTTTGGAATTGTTATAATTTTGTCCAGCTTCCAGAATCTGGGAATTTGACAGTTTTGGTATGAATAGTTGTAGATGTTGGTGATTGCAGTGATTCCTTTAGGCCTTATATGTTTTCTGTGTATGTGTGATTTTGTCTGGGTCTAAGTCTTGTGAGTTTTTAGATTTCCCTATTGTTTTTTGGGTGTCTGGTGAAAAGAAAGGAGTCAGAATCATGGTCTAGCTCGAAGATTCATATTTTACATTTTGTGTTTCAATCTTCTTTGTGTGGTTTTTGGTCGCTGATCTTCGAGAATTATCTGATAAGAGCATTTGATTGGTGTTGCAGTGTGGGTATATTTTTAAGGTTATTATTGACATGGATTGGGCAGTGAATTGGCAGAATCGTTAGAACGTTGGACAAAATACCATGCAGTATTTGGTCCAGCTCTTTATCTTCTAATTTCAGATCCCACCGAGGTCAACTTTGCCTTTCATCCTTCCAGGGTTGATAAACAAAGTACCAGTCAAGTACTGAGTTCAATTTAATCAACCTACCCCTGCCCTCAAACTTTCTAACATTGTGCCTATGTTAGAAACAATTATTGTGACATGGGGATGTGGTGTGACCATTGTTGTTGTTGTTGATGCTGTTAATTACTCTTTATAGTGGTTTACTTATAGTGAGATAAATCTGTTATCCAAGTATCCGCCATGAACTTGGTGAGATTAAGATTGCAGATTAATCTCCCATATTCCAATATATACTAGCATTAGTCGGGGCTATTCTAGATAGTATCACTGGATAGTTACCACATATATACGTGTATTCACAGTGTGACTTAGTCCCGCATTACTTTAAGTTTCGTAGACGCAAAGATGTGCATCTATCTCCTCAGATATACAATTTCCATCTACCAATTTCACTCACAATGCATTGGCCGGCCCGAGGCTATAGTAGTAAATGTAAGATGTACTACATGTTTGACGATCGAACGGTTACAACATAGGTTAAAGAGGACTCTTTAGTCATGTCTTGGACATGATAGCCTTTCTAGTGTTGGTGCTATGATAAAATGCACCCAGTACAGTCTGTAAAGTTGTTGGTGATAGGAAGGGCATCCAGCTGTAGAAAACATGTCAAATGAAACTTGCGAGCGAGATGTGGGCTGCCGGCCTGTCTAGGAGAGTGGTGACTTCAAATAGTAACTGACTCAGTCCGAAATCACTCGTCCAGCTCATGCCAGCATGGAGAGAGGACATAAAACGATGATGATGATAATGATGACATGTTGTTTGGGTTGTTTATTACAGAATATTAAATTATCATTTCATGTTACTTGCATCCATCCATTACTACATGTTAGCTGGATTGTCCATTATAATATAATTGTAATGTTTATTTGTCAACCAAATTTAAAATATATAAGCCATATGATTGAAATTTTTTTTTTTTTTAATAAAATAAAAATTTAAATGTTAAGGTATCAGGTATTAGTTTTATTGAAAGTTTACTTGTAAATTTCTGCTTTGTTTTGATTATTTTAATGTTCTCCCTTGGCAGATGAGCTCACAAACAAGACTGGAAACCTCACTGTTGCACACTTCTATTACCCCAAAATATGGCACATTGTCTATGCAGATGCTTACACCTGTGATCCTTCAAGACCTTTAACCCCTCTAGAAAAACCAAACTACATTCTGTATGACATTAAATTATTAAACCCAGACTCATTTACAGCACCAACCATTCATTTTAGTGATGAGGAATCAGGTAAGGTTACTGTCTTTTTCTATCAAAATACCAAGCATGCTCTAAGTAAATAAGGTGGCATCCATGTCCAAGTAGAACACTATATTATTATGATTTGCCTTGCAGTATCCGTTCTGGCTAACTGCGCTCTGAGTTCAAATCTTGTCGAGGTCAGCTTTGCCTTTCATCCTTCTGGGGTTGATAAAATAAAGTACCAGTCAAGTACTGGGATTGTTGGCCTTGTGCCTATGCTAGAAACAATTATTATTATTATTAAAAACGGTGAATTGGCAGAGTCGTTAGCATTTAAGACAGAATGACTTGCAGTATTCGTTCTGGCTCACTGCGCTCAGTTCAAATCCCACTGAGGTCAACTTTACCTTTCATCCTTTCGGGGTAGATAAATAAAGTACCAGTCAAGTAGTGGGATTGTTGGCCTTGTGCCTATGTTAGAAACAATTATTATTATTATTAATAGGGCAGGTGGATTGGCAGAATCGGTAAGGTGTTGGACAAAATTCCTTGCAGTATTTGTCCATCTCTTTACATTCTGAGTTTAAATCCCACCAAGGCCAACTTTGCCTTTCGTCCTTCCGGGGTCAATAAACAAAGTACTAGTCAAGTACTGAGGTCGATTTAATTGACTTACCCCTCAACCCAAAATTTCTGGCCTTGTGCCTATGTTAGAAACAATTATTATTATTATCACCATCATCATCAAGTACCAGTAATGTACTGGTTTAATTCTATTCACTAAACTCCTCCCTTACAACCCACACACTTTATGTCTGTCTTTTGTGATTGTCCCCCCCATTTGTCGCCCTGGTGGCAAATAAAAGAAATCATCATCATTATTATTATTATTGTTGTTGTGAGATGCATGATAGTCAGTATTTAGTTACCTTCTGGGTTCAAATCCTACTGAGGGTTGACTGAGCCTTTCCATCCTTCCGGGATTGATAAAATGAGTATAAGTCAAGTATTGAATTGACTCTATCCTCATTCAGAATGTTAGTAATCATTGTCGAAGACTGTGCCTTTGGGTTTGTTTGTGCCACATTCCTAGCATTAACATCTTGTTATTCTCTTAACTATAGAGAAATTGATGATAAAACAAACTCAACATGAAGATTAAAACATTCAGTATACCAAAGTATTTTATGTTTAAAATAGTGATGGCCAACGTGGTCCACAGAGTTTTCTGAGTGGTCCATGGTGACATTTATAATGTATAAAAAATTATACATTATTTCGAAAGTTAAAACTTGTATCACTTTGTGTAGACTCTTAGTAAATCAACTTTTGCATTGAATCATGTTTTTATATAAGTTTCACTAACTTTGAAGAACATAATATAAAATAAAGTTACTAGTAATTAAATTTTTATCTTCCATTATTTTGAATGGTGGTCCGTCAGGTTTTGAAGAGAAACTTTGTGGTCCATGGGCTATAAAAGGTTGGCCATCACTGATCTAAGGCATTCCAGCCATGACCATCCCATCTTTTTGTATGTCGCGACTACATTGTTTATTGTAGCCTTCCTTATCTAAGATGGTAAAGTGTGATTTGAGGGAGATTTGGCTACTATTTCTAGCAGGTTGAGCAACGGCATAGAGATTCTCTCATTGACTTAGTGTTGTTGTTGGTACGACTGTTGCTCCTGTTGTTATTGTTGGGGACTGATTGTTGTTGTGTTGTTATTGTTGTGACTATTGTTATTGTTTGTATTACTGTTGTTGTTGTTGTTGTTTATTGGAGCTGCTGTTGTTCTTGCTGTTTTTTTAAAAAAAATATTTTTACTGCTATTAGAATTATTATTATTGTTGTTGTAGTTGTTGCTGAATTGTTGTTGTTGTTGTTGTTGTTGCTGTTGCTTTCGCTGGTGCTGCCAGCCCAGTTCTAGAATACTTCTTCATTATGACATCTGCATCAATTGGTTTGAGGGAGTAGGAGGAGAAAAAGAAGATGGAGGAGGAGATGAAGAAGATAGTGCTGGTGATGATGATGATGATGATTGATATTGCAGTGTTCGACCTACCACAAGGAATGCAATTTTGGTGATGCCATCCCATTGCCACAACTACAAATGCCATAGCCTTCTTCTCCTACATCACCCCATGCGCACTTCCATTCTTGGTTATGGGTCAATGAAATCCAGTGGGAGATAGTTAACAACAGGAAAGACTGCCGTGACAGCAACAGCAGCATTAGTAGTAGTAGTAGTCGTAGTAATAGCATCAGCAGTAGTAGTAGTATCAGCAGCTGCAGCAGTAGCCTTAAGTAACCACAGAAGCCCAGAAGAGGCAAATAGAGAGATCATATCGCTATGTTGAAAGATATGGACTGCAAGATCAAATATGTATAAAGAAAAGTGAAAACATGAAAGACATTTCTAAAGAGAAAAAATGTCTGCCTAAGAATTTATTTGGTTCTATGGAATTGTAATATCGAATTACTATTTCCCAAAAATATTTCAAAAGGGAGAAATATAGAGAAATTACAAGTTTGAACATAAAAAAAAAAAAAAAAAAAGTAGCCAAAATTATTGTTACAGGATTAATAGGAACGTTTAGTAAACAACAAGAATTATGGCCCCTTTTAAAAAAAATATTTCTCGAGAAAAATACACTTTATGAGATCACTTTATGAGATCGATTGATAACTAGGAAAACAAAAAAAAAAAAATACAAAAAAGAAAGTGAAACGACTACATCGTGGAAGAGTCATTTTAGCCATTTAAAAATACACAAAAAACGGTACTTTTTTTTACTAACCCTAATCAAACCCTAACTCTAACCCTAACTTAATCTAATCCTAACCCTAACTTAACCTAATCCTTTAGTAAAAACAAAATTGGCTGTCGATAAC
>JAOPJM010001463.1:4464038-4474347 GCA_027124095.1 Muusoctopus leioderma | reverse complement strand
TTCATGTGTGCGTTTGTGTCTGTTTGTGTGTGTGTGTGTGGGGGGGGGGGGGGCGCATGTGCATATACTTTCATAAACATAAATGCAATATATATATATCCGTTAAACCTGTAATCTTAGTAGAGTTGCTAATTAACTTTCAGTAGCGTAGGGCAGATGGGAAGTGACAGCGTTCCATACAATACTATGTACTTCAAAGAAAATCATACTCTAGACATAGTAATATCATCAGTAACATGGAGAAAATAACAAATAACATTATCACAATAGATTGGAGAACAGAAGTAGTTATACTAAAAACAAAATATTACTCATAATAATTGAGAGAGAAAAAAAATTGTTTATTTGCCACTAGAGTGATGGATGAGGGAACATAACAAGGACAAATTACCAAAACAGCGGATGTTTACGCAGAATCAATTATTAAAAAAACAGACATGGTAAACAGCAGTATAAAAAAGGAATGAAATGAGCAGCCACCTAGGCGCAATCAAGGATCCATGATTACCCTGACAACCCAGGAGGTGTGCCATCTCTCATGTGTCTACTTCGGCCTACAGGCGCATATTGAGAGTAAGTTCATTCACCCGCGCCATTCGAACCACTCTCATACGCCTTTCAGCAAATTCACTAGAGTGCAGGATCTTTCTCTCCACCCCCACCTTCCTATCAAAATGAAACTTGAAGGGCTTGGCCGAAGAGGAAAGTGTCTGTTCCCAGTCCTTTCAATCTTGTCCATTATACAACCTCTTTCACCATAGCCACCAGACAAAATAAAACTGCTTACTCTTCTCGGGCAAATGAAGGTGGCAGGGCTATCACAACGACGGACTCGGCTGATAGCCGGGTTTCATCCTTCACGCAACATCAGCTGTTTGACATAACTTCACAAAAGAGCAATGCTCGAACACTGAACAAGTGCGTGCAGAAAGGTTTCACCGCTCTGCACGCATCTCAGATAGGCCCGGATGACGGCGAAAACTTTCAAGTAGAATTTGTTTTTAATCGTTTAGTCAGGAAGGAAGGCAGTGCCCATCACCCTTTTTCGGAGATTCCGAGACTGATGGAAGGAATTGAGGAAGGTATCCTCAGACCGGAGACCTGGCCCAAATGCTTGCAACAGAGTAAACTCCGATAAAGCCACCGAAAGAGCCAAGGTTGGTGTTAAACCGGGTGACGCATTATGTATACCACCCAAGTAGGCCACGGTGCGATTTGAACTCAGAATGCAAAGACCTGCAAGGAATCCCGTCCGGCACTCTGATGATTTCGCCACTCTACCACTCTAGACTGGTACTTTATTTATCTACCACGAAAGGATGGAAGGTAGAGTTGACCTCGGTGGGTCAACTTTGCGTTTCATTCTTTCGGAGTAGATAGGGTGGTATCGGCAATGCCTCCTCACCTAGTAGCACTACCAGGCCAGGAATTTTTAGTTGTCTATAGTCCCCGGACTGTTCACCTGATCTTAGTTGACACCCTGATTTCATTATAATAATTATAATTTCTAGCATAGGCACAGGTCCAGAAATTTGGAGGGAAGGTATAGTTAATTAAATCGGTCCCAGTACATGAATGGTATCTTATTTTATTATAAATATATATGGGTGTGCACGTGCGCGCGCGCTCGCGTGTGTGTGTGTATGTATCCATTTATTCTTTTATTCTTTTACTTGTTTCAATCATTGGACTGCGCCATGCTGGGCCACCGCCTTGGAGGGTTTTTGTCGATCATACTTATCTTTTTGTAGTCTGGTACTTATTCTATCTGTCTCATAGCTAAGTTACGGGACATAAACTTAAACACAGATGCACACACACACACACACACACACACACACACACACACACACACGCACACGCGCACACACACACACACACACACACACACACACACACACACACAAACACTTACACATATAATGTTCTCTTCCAACAACAAATCTAGATACTGACACTTTCTTTATGGCGATTTTGTGAAAAGATGGCGAATCAAAGAGTAAAGGTCTGTTATAGGAGACTGGCACCTATGTTGGAGATAACAAATAGATTAATATCAAACTACTCTTGTAACGAACCGATATGCTCAGCGTAATGAAAGATAGCCATGGGCATATATGTGCAATGAATAAATGGGATCCTCCGTCAATTTCGACGAATGATGATTCCAATTGTTTGATCAACGGTACTGCCTACTCATTGTATTATAGTATAAGTTGATGACTATTCCACAGACATGCTAGGGTAAGCAAATGACAGGTCTTGTAAATTTTAAAAGCCTGGACTCCTATTACAGAAGGTATACATTCACTGAGATCCCCAAAAATAAAAATAAAAAGGCAGAAGGCTATGTACAATTGAATTAAATATAATGTCAACGAAATAAATATATTTTAATTTGGATGGCAATAATTTTTATAGGGTAAGCAATGCTTACCTTGCTTCTTAGGAATGCACGCCACTACTCTTAACATAATCCTTGGGCAGAATCAAGATGATATTGTATGTGGCGAATCAAAAGTACAGTCCACCAGACGGATCTCCACACAGTTTCCGTCTACCCAATTTCACTAACAAGGCTTTGGTCGGCCTGGGGTTATGGTAGAATACACTTTCCCAAGGAGCTGTGTGCAATAAGACATTGGATTTGGACAAAAAATACCAACTTTCTGAGTTTTTGTTTTTATCAACAGTCTGACAATAGAACGTACTGGAAATGTCTATATTCCCGAGTAATAAATATTGAAAATTGAGCCAGTGCCACGTCGGAATCTAACACTGAAATATGGATCAATTGTGAGGATATGTAAGCAGACACCGAATATGTTGGCGTTGCATAGAACAATAAATTAACGCACTGATCGATAGTTTCCGACACTCACTTCCAACATTTATGTTGCTGCCAGCTTTGGTTTCTGGAATATTTCTTTGAGAAAACAATTTAGCTTAGTGGCTAAAATGTTGGCTTCTGGCTCCGAGAAAGCAAGTTTAAACCTACTTGATGGATAATATTATATTTTATTGTCAATGGGGTTCTGGACTCGCATTTCACATTGTTTTGGATTGTATATTAGAGATGTTAATCCGGTAAGTGAGGAAAATGGTGCACTTAATTAAGTGGTTGCAAAATATTGATTCACAAGGATTATAACTGCTGGTTTATAAATTCTGGATTTTGAATTCTAGATTATAAATGATAGATTATAAATGATGGATTATGAAAAGATTATAAGAGCGGGTGTATAAATACTGGATTATAACTGCAGGGTTATAAAACGATTATAAAAAGATTATAAATGCAAGGATTATAATCGTATATTGCTAATCCACAAGGATTATAAAAGCTTTCATAGAAGAAAACTAAATGGTGGCAAGTGATGAGTTCCTTAACTCAATGGGCCATAGAGCACTACTGAAGATTCTATCTTTATGCAGTGTGTATTTAGGAGTAAATCAGCCTGGCGGAGCCAATCCCTCTCCAAACTATACCCAAAGGAATAATTGAACTCAGCACTGTAAGCTAACGAACCACTTACCAATTTTACAGTGACGCCACTGTTTACAGCTAAAAGTTGTTCCTACGCTGTGGTACCTACTTATTTACAACCAGATAGACGAGTCAATTAGAGAGTTAAGTATATGGGTTCTCAAACACAAAAATACAGTGCTGGTCATAGAATACGAACTACGAACCACCAAAATACGAAAGAATACCTTCTCGTTAACTTGGATTCAATCACAAAACTATATTTGATTTTGTCCTGCATTATTCGCTCATTAAAATACTAGATTCTGTGCAATTTGCGACAGTTCACTGAGGAACTGGCAGACAGTTCTTACTATCTTGAACAACACTGAAACATGAACTGGAATATTTCAAGGTGGTAATTCATTGAATCTCCATTTTTGTACTCTCCATATCACCCTCCAGTCGCAATTTAGAAAAGTCAATTTCAAGAGCATTGGTGACGCTAGAGGTTTGATATTATAGCCACAACCTGGAATCGAAAACTAGATACAGACTTAGATCACTGAGTGAAACAAAAACATTCAGCGCAATAAAAAATAAGTACAATAGATCAGAAGGGGAGGGAGAAATGTATATATAATAGTACCGGAAGTATGGTAGAATTTAGCCGACAAGGAACTCACCAACACATCAAAAACTGTAAGCAACTGGAAAGCCCCTGGGATTGACAAGGTCCCCAATTTATGGCTGAAACACCTGACAAGTACTCATGGATATGTAGCGGCAACATTCAATACACTGGTAAGCAGACCAGAATCAACACCTGAATGGCTGACTCCATTTACAAATCATTTGAATGGAACCACAAAGGGTTATAGATGCTACAGACAAACTATAAACCTTCTCCTCTATATGGATGATTTAAAAAATATTTACAAGGGATAATACACAATTGGAAAATCTACAAAAATGTGTTATAAATTCAGTCAAGACATATAAATTAGTACGGGATTAGAAAAATGTGCCAAAGCTATTATAAGAAAAATCAAATAACTAAAACTGAGAACATTAAATTAGATTTTTATTTGTAAATATTTTGGTTAAAATCCAGTTTAATTCGTAGTTTGCTTGTTAAAAGTAATTTACAAGTTTAGTTCGTAGTCTGTTTGTGAAATTAGAAAAAAGTATACAATAGTAATAATAACGTAGGTTAACCAATAATATGTTTTAATTCTTCAGTTAATTCACAGTCTTTTTCTTGTACGTTATTGTTACTGTTTTTTGTTTTGTTTTTGTTTTTTCTTTACTAATTTGTCAAACAAACTAGGACCTAAACTGTTAAGTTCAAACAAAGTACTTTTTTAAAATAAATATTGCTTAATATTTATTTAAAAAATATCTCTCAGTATGTGGTAATGTTATTTGTGTGGACGAGCATTTAATTGAATCGTTTTGACTTGAAATGTATGAGTACTTTACCCTATGTAATCATTTTATTTCGCTTTCCGGATTTTAAACCCAAAATATTTACAAATAAAAATCATTCCGATTTTACAAATAGGAATAAATCAGGTACATTTCACTTTCATTTCATTTAAATTACATTTTAATTTATTACTCGTTAGATAAAGGCATCGGATATGTAGTTTGATGACATTATTTAATTTTAAAAAACGAGTTTATTTTAATTTGCTTCGAGTTTATTTTAATTTGCTTCGAGATTGTTTTAATTTCCTTCGAGACTGTTTTAATTTACTTCGGAGTTATTTAAATTTGTTTCGAGAATATTTAAATTTGCTTCGAGATTGCTTTAATTTGCTTTGAGTTTATCAGGGGGCTATATCATCATTTAATATTTGTATACTATGTGTACTTCTTGTCGCATCTTTTCTTTTCCTCATTCGATTGTGTAACCCCCCCCCACATCTTATGTCTGTCTTTGAAATTGCCCATATGGCAAATAAAAGAAATTATTATTATTATTATTATTATTATTATTATTATTGTTGTTGTTGTTGTTGTTGTTGTTGTTGTTGTTGTTGGGTCGATAAAATAATGTACCAGTCAAGTACTGGGGTTGTTGGCCTTGTACCTATGTTAGAAACAATTATTATTATTTCGACAGTTTCATGTGAGTTTCTACTGCATCAACAGGTGCACCTCCGTGTTCCTGAGGTGTGTGTGTGCAGCATTGTGTATTTTTATTTGGGGGTGGGGAGTGTAGACATGTGTTAGTGTACTGTATCAGTTTTGCTTTGTTGTGGAGTTTAGCTTATTGCTTTTGGTGTTAATTTAGTGTGTATTCTGTTGTGTAGAGTATGTGCAATGCGAGTTGAGTTATTTTGTTGGGTTGTGAATATGTTTCGTATGTGCTGTGTAATCGGTGTTGTGTGTCTCAGTGTCGGGGATGTGGTTTGTGGCTTATGCAGCATTAATTATTATTATTATTATTTATTCGTTCTGGCTCACTACGCTCTCAGTTTAAATCCCGCCGAGGTCAACTTTGCCTTTCATCCTTCCGGGGTCGATAAAATATAGTACCAGTCAAGTACTGGAATTGATGGCCTTGTGCCTATGTTAGAAACAGTTATTGTTATTATTATTATTATTAGTTAGGGAAAAAAACACAGAACTGTTAACTTAAGGGGAGACATAGTAACGGGGGAGGGGGTCTCCTTTCACACCCATTCAGGGTACCCAAGGGTCTAAAAATGATCAGACTCCCCACAAATACGTATACAGAGCTGAAGAAAAGCTTCCCGAAAAGACCAAAACCATCAAGGTAGGTGACCCCTTTGCTTTCCCTATCTCCTACCAACATGGCAATACTAAGAGTAGGAAGTGTAAATGTACGTGGGTCACCTTGGAAACAAGGTCACCTGTTGAACGACCTCAGGTCACTAGATATAGAAGTGGTAGCAGTCAGTGAGACCAGGATTTCCGACACGCGCACACTGGCACCCATCTTCGACGGCTACGAGGTGTACGCATCTCTTAGCCGGCCCAGATTGGGTGGCGGTGGGGTGGCTGTGTTTTTTCGGAAAGGTTTGGGTCTCGAGGTACGGACGATCTTCCTGGACCCGGATGGTAAGTCGGTGGTCCTCGACGTGAGCAATAGCGAAGGCGGTGCCTTCAGACTAGTGGCCGTCTATGCCCCAACAGGGGCAGGGCGGCCGGATTTCTTCGGGCGTCTGGAGGACTTTCTGGGAACGTCCCGCTCTTTAGTACTAGCGGGAGACTGGAACGGCATCCTGGACGCACGTTGGGATTGTGTGGGGTTAGCCGATAGAAGAGGGGGTTGTAAAAGCCTCAGCAATCTGCTCAGACGCTTCCAGCTGTCTGACAGGTACCGACTGGATTTCCCGAATGTGCCAGTGTGGACATGGACCAACCGCATCGGGTCATCCAGATCGTATATAGATAGGATATTCGTTAGGGCAGTGGATAGGGACAGCGTAGGGTGTCCACAATTTAAACTGGTCGGCTATACAGATCACAAATTTGTGATCTGCACGGTCCACCTAGATAGGACTCGTAGACAGTGGCCCGGTTACTGGAAGCTGAACGCGTCGGTCCCAGCGTGCAAAGCCTACGGAGCCCGGGTTAGCTCTCTCTCTCTCTCTCTATCTATCTCTCTCTCTCTCTCTCTATCTCTCTCTCTCTATCTCTCTCTCTCTCTCTCTCTAATTATGTTCCGCTAATTTCATTTTTGAAAAGGATCCTTTGAGACCGAAAAATGAAGAAATAACAATAAAATTACGTTTCATTAATTCGCATTGTTTGGCTTTTAAATCTGTTAAAATGCATACATACACCCCTACCTAACTACATACATACATACATACATACATACATACATACATACATACATACATACATACATGGATAATCCCATCCTCATGGTTGAGGGTCGGGGACCTCGGACACAACCACCACTCCTCGCCACACATTGTGGTCTCGCGCTGCAGCAGCACACCCCGCCAGAGTCCTCCCCGTCCAATCCTTGATGTTATCACGCCACCTCCGTTTCTGTCGCCCGCGAGCCCGTTTTCCGTCCACCAAGCTCTCAAGTAAGCGGGTACAGAGATTCTGAGCAATAATAACATAGCCAAAATATTTCAGTTTTCTCCTTCTGACCATTGTCACCAGCTTTCATTCTGCCCCCATCTCCTCCAGGATTGAAACGTTTGTTCTACGGGCTGCCTAACTAATCCCCAGTGCTCGCCTGTAGCACGTCATCTCGAAGGCCCTCAGTCGCTTGGCGTTAGCCACCCTTAGGGTCCATGTTTCACACCGATACAACACTACTGGCCAGACCAGGGCTTTCAGAAGTTTCAGCTTGATGCTTTTGCTGAGGGCACAATCTCTCCATATTGTATTGAGTGACTTCAGGGCTGATCTTCCTGCACCAAGCCTTGCTCTGATTTCCTGGCTGCAGTCCGCTGTTTGGTCAACAATGGAGCCCAGGTACTTGAACTTGTCAACCTAGGCTAGCGTGACCCCTTGGCATCGTATGGTAAGCTGCTCTGGTTCCCTGGTGGCTGCCATAATCTTGGTCGTTTTGGTGTTGATCTCTAGTTGAAACTCGCTAGAGACTCAACTAACTTTGTCAATCAGTCTATGTAGCTCAGCCGTGAGGTAGCGGTCTGCACGATGTCATCAGCATAACGAAGGTTATTTAGCCGCCGGACGCTGATGCATACACCGATCCAGCCGAGATCATCTGCCGACCTCCACATCACCTCCTCAGAGTAGAAGTTAAAATAGACAGGGGGGAACAAAACATCCCTGCTGAACTCCTTAAGACATTAAAATGAGATGAGTTAGTAGAGTACAATACTCTAATCAATGGGAGTACTGTATAATTGATACAGAATCCGAATAATCTAACTGTCAAATATGCAATCACCAGGGAAAATATGCTTAACTGTCCTCGATGCAGTCCATGCAACGGAGTACATACTATGTAGAATTAAACATTACCGTTGGAAACGACGGTGGGAGCACAGATTTGTAGATTGGATGAATGTTTGGTTTGTTTACACTGTTGATTTCGTCACATTTCGAGATTTTGTCATAGAATGTGATGCGCTCCACCAGGCTGAATAGTCCTATACACCGCCAGCGTGCGAGAGAGCCTCTATGCGGTCGCTTGACCTGCTAAACATAGAAACCAACTTCCCTCACACCACAAACTACCGTTTTAAAAAAGGGACACATTTGATAATGGAGTCCGGATTACACTATGCCTGGAAAAAATTGGATTGTCATGGTTAGAATGTCTTCGATCATAAGTCTGCTCGATCAGGACTCACATCGGCCCCTAAACAACACCACCAACACCACTAACAATTATTCTATATATATATCACCCTTTCCTTCCTCCCAATAATGCCACCCCCTGAAATTCCATTCTTATTCATGTTGTTGCCGTTGTAGTTGTTTAGCCATAGGTCAACCCTGATCCAGCAGACCAATGATCAGAGGCATGCCATCCATGACTATCCAGACTATTTCTCAGACATAGTGTACATTGAACAACACTATCTAATGTGTTGTATTACAAGACGACAGGGTGTCATTTGTGGGAGATTTGGTTACTATTTCTAGCATATCTATTGATCAGGTACATACTTCCTCTTTGCCTCGTTATTATGCATGTTGTTGTTGTTGTTTAACCACAGGTCAGCTCTAATCGAGCAGACATATAATTAAAAAAGAATTCCCGCCATGTCGATCCAATCCTTTTTTCAGGCATAGTATATCTAGGACTATATTGTCCAATATGTCCTTTCTTTCTTTAAGACGGGTGGAGCATAATTCAATGGAGATTTGGCTGCTATTTCTACCAGATCGAGTGACCATATAGAAGATACCTCTTTGGTTCGTTACTCATGTTTTACCTACAGTTATAAACATAATGGAATTTCGGCAAACACCGCATATTACGGACATGATACTTTTCTCCTCGTACTAAAAAAAAAAAGACCCCAAAAAGACGCCATTTTAAGACGATGTTTGTAAGCCATGCTTCAACGACTTAATGTATTAAGGGACACAATATCACCTGTAATACATTAAGTGATATTCGCAGGCTTTCTAATACCGGTTCTTCTACTGATGTACGAATCTTAGTAACATACATAACCAGATGATGCGTGAAAACAAGATAATATATATGAAGAAACCAAAACAATGAAGTCTACCATCTAATAATTAAATCGAGAAAATTGCATTGTGTTTGAAGCAGGCTATAATAGTTATTTATGATTGAGAGTTTTTATTTAATTAAAATCCAAGCAAGTGAGAGACAAATCAAAAACCTATTGGTACTGTGTCAATTATGTTTAAATAAAATTTGTGCTCTTCTAATTATTTTTAAGTAAATTATTTTTACGGCAAATATAAGTTTGTGAGTATATAGGGAGATATTTTGCTTGGAGACCAGAAAACAATGAGTTATTCATTTATTTCTGCTTTACTTACTTCCAAGTTTAACTAAACTCTTTATAGAGGTGGCAGCTGTTCTACAATTTCTTATTAGAAATAGCAAAATTAGTTTCTTTCATGAATATAATACACTTTTCTGAAGGGCAACGTCTAGAGTTGATTAAATCAGCAACAACATTTTATTAAAACTAACTAGAGCTTGCTAGAAATAGCAGCCTAATTTCCCTCAAGCCTGTATCAAAATACTATATATTCGATAATAAAAAAAAAGATGAAATAGTTATGGCTGGAATACCTTTAATCATAGGTCTGCTTGATCATCACCGACTTGGGGCTAAACAACAACGACAGCGTTGGTGAGAATCCCAACATACTGCTTAGGGCTACTGT
>JAOPJM010001463.1:4391960-4403169 GCA_027124095.1 Muusoctopus leioderma | reverse complement strand
GGGTCGATCTAATCGACTTCAAGGCGGTGCCCCAGCATGGCCGCTGTCCAATGACTGAAACAAGTAAAAGAGTAAAATGTCTCTCATATGGTAATTTTACTAAGGTTAAGTTAAAGCTAGGAATGTGTTCACTTTTCCTAATGCCTCTTTCAGTTCTCCCCCATTCTCTCCTTCTCACTCTTGATTTTATAATGTACTTTCATACAATAAACACAATTCAAAATAAATGTTTTTAATTTCGTTTAAGTTTGGAGAATGTGTTCAGAAATATTCAGATGTCTCCAGATTTTAACAAAGATACAACTTTAAGTATAATTCAACATTGCCATGGAATAATTCAACAGCTTATGACCGCAGAAAATGATCAGCTTTCAGTGGCAAGTAAATTTGTTAACATCATCTATATTTAAAAACAGTAAATAAAAAAAAATTCAGAAAACTATACTGAACTAAAATATAAATAGTTATATATATTAATTCATAGTGTACTACACAGCATTTTGGGTTAATTTGAAATGTAATGTAATGTAAGGTATACCTTTTAATAAATTTACAATTTTAACCTTGCTGTGAAAAGTAAACAAAGTGGTTACATCACAGGTTTTATCTCTCCATGGGCAGAAAAAGTGGAATTGGTCTGACTAGTTTCTACTCTTTTCAGAGCTTCATCAAAGAAAGAATATCCATCTTTTGTCCTTGAAGAGATTAACTCTTAACATTCTGTAAAACATTTTCTAAGTCCTGTACTGATTGAGCAGAAAACGATTGCTTAAAACGATTTCTTTGCAGTTCGTTTATTATTAAATTTACAGGTAAGAAACACAGGTGCTTGAGTTGTTTTCACACAAAAATATTTCACTTCTACCATATATATAGTTCAATAATTCATACCAATTTGATGATGCGGTGTCATGTGGAACCGGGTGTTACAGGATGTTAAGAGATTAATAGCTTGTTGCTATTTATACTGTATACAAACTAGGACTCAGCTAAACTGGTCAGTCTAATTTGCTTAACAGTGCATATGCTGACAATGTGGATTAATTCATTCATTCATTGTGCACTTCACATAGTTTTTGGATAATTTGAAATGTAATGTAATGTAAGGTATACTTTTTAATAAACACTCACTATGAAAAGTAAACAATGTTGTTACACCACAGGTTTTATTTCTCCATGGCCAGAAAGTCCTAGTTTGTAGCTACAAGCTACTAATCTCTCCATTGACAGAAGATTGGTATTCTGTCTCTGATGAAGCTCTAAGAAAAGTAGAAACTAGTCAGATCGATACCACTTTTTCTAAAATGTGGTCTTGTTCAATATACATGAAGAGAGTAGGTAAGAACCCAAAACTGTCAACTCAGTGCAAACAGTGGATACACAAAAGATGCAGTGAGATATCTGACAGACTGACAGAGAACCGGGATATAAGATGTGCAATAGTTAGCAGTAAAAACATCTATGAAATGAACTATTCAGACAAATCATAGATGTATTTCATAGTTTTTGTTACCTATGTGACTTAATTAGTGCTAGAAGTAGCTGTCACAAAAAAATCATAACTAGAGTAAGGAAGGGGTGGAAGAATCTCAAGAAGCTGTTCCCTTTGTTGGCAACAAAAGATTTCTTCTTGTGTGCAAAAGACAGATTGTATGAAGCTTGTGGAAGAAATGTGATACTGCATGATAGTGAGACATGGGTATTGAAGGTGGAAGATCTGCAAAAGCTGGAGAGAAATAAGGTGAGCATGATCTATTGGATGTGTAATGTTAACCTGTATGAAAAGTAGGCATGAGTGAGCTGAGAGAATGGCTGAGCATTAAAGAAACTGGTCAGTGTATGCAAGAAAATCTACTTTGCTGGTATGGACATGTGATGCAAATAGATAATGAAAGCTGGGTGAAAAAGTATGATGTGCAATCAGTGGAGGGTGACTTATACAGAGGAAGACCTGAGATGACAAAATATTGATATGAGTAGCTATATGCTGTATGACAGACTCATCCAACCTATGCCAGTATGGAAAAAATAGACATTAAAACATTGATGATGATATTTATATTTTACTGTTCTAGAGTGTATTACGGCATCTTTTGAAGTGTCTAGAATCTCACCATAAAAGGATTGCTAAATGGAAGAAGACACAACCTGAAAATCCGGTGTCTGATGTGTGTTCAAGAGAAAAAGGTCTGTTTTATGTTTGATGTGCTCGCTCTCTCTCAACGTCACTTTTCGTATTGAAATGATAGTATTCTATAAAAGTATTATGATGCTAGCTTATGGCAAATTATGTTTTTAAAACAGTAGAATTAAATATAAATTCTACTGTGTTCCTTGATACAATTACTCAATCAGTTAAATATTCAAATATGGAGCAACCTGCATATACTTAGCTAGAGTGTACTTTATTGCTTAATAACTTTATGCAATATAAATGGTAGTATATGAAACATTATATGTGTTCTCACGTAATCCTTTCATATTCCTTATATAACACTTTCTTTGAAATACTTTTATATTGACTTCTTATTTAAAGCTATATTCAGTAATTTTGAGGAACACATTGATTTGTTTCTCTTGTTACTTTAATGAGACATTTAAAAAAAAAATAACATTCTGTTTTGTCTGTGTTAGCTCAGTAATATCCATAATTAATCTTTCCCTGTTCATATTCAATAGTATTACAACTCAACTTGTACATTGAAACAAACTCTTATTGATTTGAATTTAGTACAACAAACCCTCGGTTTAACAGATTTCGGATTTAACGGACCGAATAATAATTATGTAATACACTAATAAATAATAATTTTAAAAAGTTTAAAATTATGTAAATGGAGTGAGCTGAAGATGTAAACTTTTGAAAGAAGGAGAGAGAGAGAAAGGCTGTGTGTGTGAGTGAAATTGCATGAGAACATATGTGAGAGATTGAGAGAGAGGTGTCCCCTAGGTTACCAACAATTTAACAGACTTTCGGCATTAACAGACACACCTTCCTCTATTAGTCCGTTTAATCGAGGGTTCACTGTATATGAAAAATGTAGGGATTTGAGACTTAGAAATTCCATCTTTGCTATGACATCAGTTAACAAATATTCCTTTTATTAATTTTTTTTTCTTCTTTAACTATATTATTAAATAGTATTAAGAATAATCTACAAATTCTGATCATTAACCTCATTGATAGGTAAATTTAAACAAAGCCGAATAACTGCCATTGAAAACAGCATATATACAGGTCAGCTGACATTTAATGATATTGCTGGACTATTTGATGCCAAACAGGCATTATATGAAGCTATTATAATGCCATTACAGTTTCCACATCTTTTTACAGGTAAATATCTAAATGATTGTGTGAAGAATTAAAATCAGTGTTAGACATACAGAAATATCTTTATTTCCAGTTTTGATCTTAATTCTTTACATTATGATTTTTCATTGTTTCCATCAGTATTTATATTGTTTTTATTCTAATTATTATTTAATTACATTATATTACAATTATGATTTCTTTCATTGACACAATTGATAGCTGCTGAAGTTGGATGCTCAGTAACTGCTGCTCACCATACTATGGACATCTTCAATGAAACTATTGGCTATTCTAACCATGCTCAATCAGGGCAGCTGCAAAAAAACTGGACCAATACATTTGTTGTTTGTTGATGAAGAACAAGAAAATGATTGCCATTGACATTTTGAATAGTGCTCAACAGAAATACCACATGCAGATTGGTTGCACTAACAGCAAAAACAAACTAAAGTAGTTTGGGCTTGTGAGGCATGTTGCACGTAAAACACCATACATTTCTTTGAAAAACTGACATGCTTGCATTCAGTGAATTCAAGAGCATAAGAATTGGATGTTGTCAGACTTATCAAAATTCTTGTGATTGGATGAGTTGAAATTAAATTTGTTTGGCTCTGGCAGCCATGTGTACATCTGAAATCATACAGGAGAAGAATTTCACCCAGATTGCATGAATCTGTTGTTAAGTATACTGGTGGCAATGTCATGGTTTGGGGCTGCATGTCTTGAGAAAGGGTTAGTCCCATATATTTGATAAAAGGCATCATGAACACTACAGCCTATCTGGAGATCTTGGAGAAACTAGGCCTCCATATGCCAAGAGCCATTTGGGATGATCATGGAGTTTTCAGCATGACAACGACCTGAAGCATATCACAGGAATAATCAAGTAATTCATCAAAAGAAAGAAAATCTGAGTGCTGAAGTGGCCAGCACAACCCCCGGATTTAAATCTGTTAGAAAGGTTATGGAAACGGGTCACCACGAGTATTCACCAAAGGAAATCCAGGAAATTGTATGATTATATAGTCAAAAAATGGGAAGAAATTCCAGATAATGTGACCTTTAAACTTTTAGATTCTATGTCTTGTAATTGCAATTCCATTTTGAGAAATTTTGGGTACCCAGTCAAGTATTAGTACCATATGATTTTATTTTTCTTGATCTTTAATGCACACATTCCATTTTGTTGAAAAGAAATTATATGCTTTAAAGCTTCTTAAATTAAGTGAGGTTCATTTTTGTGGCATTATTGATATTGTCAATAATTGTATTTGTCTAATTTAAAATTGTTGTGTTTAAACTTACATCATTTAAAAGAGTAAAAAATTATCTTTCTATTCATATACAGTGTGAATTGTAAGTGATTAAATAAACGGAAATAATTAACATTTAATCATCAGTATACTGTTGTCTTAAATTAAGTGACACCATTATATGTTATTTTTCAGGAAATAGAAGACCATGGAAAAGGATATTATTGTATGGCCCACCAGGAACAGGAAAATCTCGTTTGGCACTTGCCCTTTCTTCTGCAATAACATCTACATTCTATTCTATATCAAGTGCTGATCTTCTTTCAAGTTGGGTTGGGGAAAGTGAAAAGTAATTTTTATATTTCATATCCTTAAGGAAATATTGTTTTCATTTCAGGAATTAGAATATTAAACAAAAGTTCCGAATATAGAAATCATAGGATCTCTGATTAATAAGTCTTTTGAATTCAGTGTGTAAAGTTACATCAAATTATATCTCTATATTAACATTTATTCTAATTTCAATAAAGTTCCATCTATTTTCAAAGAAAGTTGTTGACAATCTATCAAATAAGTGTCTAATATTAATAATTACAAAGTGATGTTTCATGACTATACAGTCTAGCAGTTGTTGTTTAATGCCAGATCAACCTTGATCAAGCAAACCTATGATCAAAGGCATTCTAGCCATGACCATCCTGACTTTCAATCAGGCATAATGTATTTAGGATTGTGTTATTCAATGTGTAATCAATGTGTTATTCAATGTGTAATCAATTTTTTAAAGACGGTATGGTAGAATGTGTTTTGAGAGAGATGTTGCTGTTATTTCTAGCAGGTCTAGCAACCATATATAGACTCGCTTGTTGACCCATAAAGTCTAGAAGTTTGATAGCATGACAGTTTGTAAGCTACTTATAGCATCTTCATATTTTTTTTTATTCCTTGTTTTTATTCACGAAATCTAAAATTCTGCCATGTAGTCATTTTCTACAAATTAACTAAAATCATTAAAAATGTCATCATTATTATTATTATTATTTTTAAATGTGGAAACAAAGAATGTCAGACAATCCTTAATTAACACAGTTAAAATAATTTTCCTTCTATCAATTACATTATTCTCCTGTTATTGAACATTATTGAACATTATTGAACTTAATAGATTGTAACTATCTAATATTAAATAAAAATGAAAGCATTCTTAGTTGGACATAGTAATTTCAAAAAATAATTTAATAAACTGGTTTTGATAACTGTGGGATGAGATTTTGTTGTAATAACTTGAATATTTTAATTTTCTAATCTTCATTGTTTGCTAAATAATGTCTCAAATGCACCCTCTCTAGTTGTTTTCAAGTTTTCAAAAAACTAGAAAGAACACAGTTTAATTTTATTGGGCAAACAACATTGATCCAGAATTCTGAATAAATCAAATTATTATAATTATTTACTAATCTTATTTATACGCAAACTTTAAATTACTTTGGGGTTTCATATATTAATTGACAAATGCTGAAATTTTTATAATTGATTTATTATAGAAATTATATTTACAAACCATTTTAAAATAAAACATTCATCATTATTCTTCTTTATATATATGTTTTCAATACTGGGATGGATTGGACTGATCTACGGAATTATCTTGCTCTCGTTCTTAATTGCTACTTGTCTCTGTATCTATCTATATCCTATTTCCCCTTTTAATTTTTTTTTTTTATTGTTTCATGCTATATTCCAGCTCATTGTGTTTTTCATCCTTTTTTTGCATAGATCAATTAAAGAACTTTTCCAACATGCCCGTAAAAATAAGTCAAAATCAGTAAGTATTGTCAAATGCAATTACAATGTAGAAGTCATTTTAGCAACTTAAAAATACACAAAAGCTGATATATTCACTTTACATTTATTTTGTGGTGTTAAAATTTTCATTGCACCCGCATCGATCTGGTCACTGATACATGTCAGTGACCAGGTCACCACGGACATGACGAAAACTTTAACACCTCACAAAATAAATGTAAAGTGAAGATATCAGCTTTTGTGTGTTTTTAAGTGGTTAAAATGACTCTTCCACAATGTAATTGCTTCAGTTTCAACACATGGTCTCAAATCAAGTCACTTGCCAAACAAGTATAACTCCAAAATATTATCAAATGTTTGTCATAAGGTCATAAGAACTGCCCTTCCTCTTCACTAAACCCTAAAAAAATAGTTTAATGCCTCACATTTCTTTGTTCAAATGCTGTCAGAGCTGTATTTATTGTACATCTGAGGTTAATTCATCAATCTCATCAGATTTGGAAGCCTTTATTTTAAAGTGTGTTTCATTAACTTAAAATCTTTCAATGAAAAGTTTAAGCTGAAAATTTCTCTAATTAAAATATTAGTTATAACCTTTATTCTAGTCATTTAAATGGGATGAAATTCACTGTGGACTGTTAAGTAGAACTTGATATTTCAGACAATTAATTATTATGCCAATCCTTTTAGCATTGTTTTATATATATTCCTTGATTCAGTAATAAATCCACAGAGAAAAGACACCTGGGTTAGAAATAAAAATAACATTACAATAGTAATGTTCTTAGCTGTAAAAACTTAAAAGAGATATTACATTATGGACTTTAACAGCTAAACAGAAACAGATTTTTCTTTTTTATATTAAGTTGCAATTTTTACAGTAAATATGTTATTACTATATCTCTATATATTACTATTTAATTTTACCAATTGTCACTCAATACTATCTTTACTATGATTAGCTTCTTTTCTCCAGGTTATTTTCATTGATGAAATTGATAGTTTGTGCAGAAAGAGAAATGCACAAGAAGAGGAGCATACAAGACGATTTAAAACTGAACTGTTGAAACAAATGGAAGGAGTTGGCAACATAGATACTGGAGATAATATATTTCTACTGTGTGCCACAAACTGTCCCTGGGAACTTGATGTTGCATTTTTGAGACGTTTCCAGAAACGGATTTATATTCCACTTCCTGATAAGTATGAAATACCTTGAGCTAGTTAATACCAGAATAAAGTTATTACCATATTTTACAGTATATAAGATGCAACTTTTTGTCCAAAAAAAGGTTTAAAATAAAGTATCAGTCAAGAACTAGAGTTGATTTTATGTACTATACATAATATCTGACCTTGTGTTCATGTTAGAAATTATTATTATTGTCATTATTATTACTCATTTTAATCAAAAACAAAATTAAAGCTAACATGAGCAGATTATTGCTAGATTGTTCATATGCATCCATCTCTTCAAAGTTAAGCAGCAACCTTTTCTCAACACTTAGACATGTTACTATCTATGTATGTCATACCATACCACAGTTATTTTATTATATTTAAATAGGAAACATCCTTCATCTTTGAAAGAACCTTGAAATTATAATGATAATGATGACTAACACTGACATCCATTGCCCTTCTTTTGCAGTCTAAGTAGCACCTAGGA
Organism: Muusoctopus leioderma; assembly: GCA_027124095.1. Classification (NCBI taxonomy): domain Eukaryota; kingdom Metazoa; phylum Mollusca; class Cephalopoda; order Octopoda; family Octopodidae; genus Muusoctopus; species Muusoctopus leioderma. The sequence goes on along the minus strand of JAOPJM010001463.1, from coordinate 4,395,125 downwards.
CCATCTATCAGTGTGCTGCAGAGGCTATTAGTCACTGCATTTGTGTTTTGTCTTCCTACTACTATTGCTGGCTGTTGTACTGTTGAGTCCTCTTACCCTCAATAATATAGCTACAGGAAGAAAAAGATAAAGCTATACTATTAGCTACAAACTGAAAGTTATAAACTATGCAAAGAAGCTCGGTAACAAAGCAGCAAAATGTGTTTATGGTAAAAATACAGAAAAAATAAGGATATGGGGCAACTGTAAGAAAATAAATTCTTAACCACTAAAATATGTAAACACAACCTTTGTTACCAACTGCAAAATGTAAAGAACTTGAAGTGGATTTTAATAAAGGGTGGCATATGGGAGGATAAAAAAATAGTGTGTATATCAAAATTATTATCAATGAGGCCAAGAGAATATTCAAAGAATGATGGATTGAAGATTTTCAAGGAACAACAGGCTGGTGTCATCATCTGTTCATGAAAGCAGGACTTATCAATGTGTACCAAAACAACCAATACACTGAAAAGGCTGGATGATTATGAAGGAAAATAGTGAAATTTCACAGATTTGTTATAAATATATGAAAACAAATTTGCTTTGAATTGGGCCAAATATGGAACATGGACGAAGTTCCATTAACATTTGATGTACCATTCAACAAGACTGTGGCTACCAAACGGTCTAAAACAGTTACAATAAAAACCACAGGTCATGAAAAGACATGCTATACAGTAGCTCTGGCCTGTTGTGCCGATCGCACAGAACTGCCACCATATTCAAAAGGAAAACTTGACCAAACGACAAAATTCCACATGGTGTATTTGTTTATATTCATATATAAGGATGGATGGAACGATGCACAAAAATGGTTGTAAACTGTGGTTACAAAAAAGTATGGGTAAGGCATCCTGATGGACTTTTAAGAAAGACTTTTCTTTTAGTTTGGGTCAATTCAGAGCACATAGAACTGAAGCCATTAAAAAGAAGGTGGGGAAATTGAAGACCCTAGTAGTTGTCATTCCTGGTGGGCTGATGAGTCAATTGCAGACTTCAGTTGTATCAATCAACAAATAAACTATTTAAGCAAAACATGCAGGAACAGTGGAACAAATGGTCGAGAGAACCAGATCATGACCTCATATTCACAACAAGAGTGAATGGCCCATGATTACACAGGTGTGTGAGTAGGTGAAGAAATCAGAAATGAAATAATCATACAATCCTCTAAGAAGTGGGGATATTAATAATGCCCTTGATGGAACTGAAGGTGGTGGACTATTTGAAGACAGTGATATACCAGCAGTTGTGTTTCTACAAACGATAATGATGATGAGGCAGAATTTTCGGGTGCTGAAGATGATTAAAGTTTTTTTGTTTTTTTTTAAACTGCAGCGTAATGTTCCCCCCTCTCATCCTTTTATTGTATTGACTAAGATTAACACTGAAGTTATTTTATGTTACTGATATGTATGATTTGCATGTCTTTGTGGTTACTGGGTATTTTAACTGTAAAAGACTTTCTGTTATGCTGATTGCCTGCTTTATGTTCAATAGCAAAAGACTGATGTCTTCCTTTTTATTAAAAAAGAAATTCCTGTATCTAAGCAGCTTTTGCATGTACGGTATCCATGTATCTAAAGTACTTCTGCTATGCTGACTCCTGCTTTATGTTCAATAACAAATACTGGTAGATTGCCTTTTAAAATATGTTTTTTGCTATAACTAAGCAGCTTTTGCATGTATTCATGTAGTATATTTTAATCTGGACTTTTAAACTGCTCTTTTCACCTGATATTCATAGTCATAGCCACTACTAGGTGTTGTAAACATGTTATGTACGATATTTTAATTGTAAATTACTTCTTTTAAATCCCCATTTTTCTGTGATAGATAAAAGTGTGTATTCTAATTTTAATTTCTTTAACCAGAATACTGTGAAAAAAATTTGGGATGCTTAAAGATACTAAATAGTTGTTTTTTTCCCTAAATATTATGCTGAAATGGGTGTGTGTCTTACATGCCCATGCATCTTATATGCCGTAAAATATGGTACATTTCAGTCATTGAAAGTTGACAATTTGTTATTGTTGACAAACTTTTTATAGTAACTGCCGGACTGATATCTTGGCCAATTCTATCAATTAAAAACAAAAAAAACAGCAGGCCTGGAAGGTATGTAATCATTAAAAGTAGACAGTTGGTCCTAGCATTGTTAGTATACCAGGCTAATAAGAGTTTGGTGGTCCTATAACAGTCAGGGAAGTGACTGGGGAAAGCTCACACAACTGAAAGTTAGGACACTGTTAGCATGACAAAAACATTTCAAACTCTAATTTCATAGAGTGTTTTGTCATTATTTTCAACTATAATATTGTATATTACTAGTTTAATAATGTTACCATGGAGAGTGTATATTCCCCACCTAGACACTTGCTTGAACACAGTTCAAACAATTTCTACTATTAATTTTTGTCTTTGTATTTTGAAGATTCCATACAAATGGCAAGACACTCTAGCATTTAGCACTATTGCTTAAAGCTTCTGTATCTTAGGCCAGCCCTATAAAATTATAATTAGGTCTTGTTTTCTCTAGCTTCCTACTGGTAAGTGTTAGAATTATATTAGGATATAAGTAGAGCAGAAAACTGTGGACTTATTCTACCAAACTAACTAATGTCAGCAGCACAATGTTATGCTATTGATTCCTGGCACTTAACATATTTTATGCAAGCAGATCAATGTTTGAAAGCATAGTTATTATTATGAACATTTCTTCACTTCATTTTGAAGATAATTTCATACAATGTTTCACAATAGTTTCTTAATTACAGTCCAATAAATTGAACAAAACTTATTTTTGTTGAAAAATTGTCTATAGCAACAGTTATGCTGGGATGAATTGGACTGGTCTGTATAAAAACATATATCTAGTTATTCATAATTTATATTTTCTTATTTGTGAGACAGCTTTCTATGATCTGATCTATCACCCTCTAAATTTCCCTTTGCTTTTATGATACTTTATAATTAAACAATACCAGGAGCGGACTGGCAAAATTTGGCCTACCCCGCTATAAAATTTTTTGGCCCACCGTACTTAATTCTCAACATATCTTATACATATTTTATACAAAGATAAAAGTAATAAATGATATAGTATTTATTATAAAACAA
>JAOPJM010001463.1:4324465-4336321 GCA_027124095.1 Muusoctopus leioderma | reverse complement strand
ATGCGGTCCGAAATCACCCGTCCAACCCATGCCAGCATGGAAAGCGGACGTAAAACGATGATGATGATGATGATGATAAGGCACAGGCATGGCTGTGTGGTTAAGAACTTTGCTTTGTAACCATGTGGTTCTGATTCAGTCCCACTGCGTGGCACTTTGGGCAAGTGTCTTCTACAATAGCCTTGGCCCGACCAATGACTTCTGAGTGGAATTGGTAGACAGAAACGATATGGAGAAGCCTGTCGTATATATATGTATGTATGTATGTATGTATGTATATGTGTGTGTGCGCGTGCTTGTCATCGCTAGACATTTGTTTATATCTCCAATAACCAAATGCCCGGCCGTTCAGTGATTTCGGTGATGTGATTCCAATACTAAATCAGTATGGTTGGTGACAGGAAGGGCATCCGACCGCAAAATGCTGCCTCAAGAATTCTCCATCCGACCGCAAAATGCTGCCTCAAGAAATCTACATCCGACCGCAAAATGCTGCATTAAGAAATCTCTGTCCAACCCATGCTAGCATGGAAAAACAGGCGTAAAAACGATGATGATGATGATATATACATACACACATATATATATATACAAGCAATATACATAAATATAAATATGTATATATATATATGTATATCTATATATATATATATATATGTGAACATATATATATATGTGTACATATATATATATATCTATATATATATATATGTGAACGTATATATATATGTGTACATATATATATATCCATATGTATTTACGTACATATAAGTATATACATACAGATGGATGTACACAAACACACACATATATATATATACACATACATATATATATATATATGTACCTATGTATATACACACACACACACAAATATATGTATATATATATAATTTATGTATGGTGGATTAGGTACAATCCAAGCGTAATCCAAATTCTGGCTAACTGTAGTCTGTGGCAATATTCGGATGTTGTAAAGTTATTTACTCCACCAAAAACAGTCCGTCAGTATAGTAACTCCATGTACATATCACTATTAGTCTGAGTTGTCATGTTATGTCGCAGAGTATAGTAGAAATAAAAATAATGAGGGATAAGTTGATTAAAACATGGTTTATTGGGCGACAATTGTTTCAACAATTAACTATTCCAAACCTCTATATATACATAGATTACATACTACACATGTAATTCATTACATAGATAGTTGCATATACTGAGGTTCGGAATAGTTAACTGTTGAAACAATTGTCATCCATGACCCCTCCCTTGTCTCAGTGTGTATATATATATATATGTGTGTATATATATATGTGTATATATATATATATATGTGTATATATATATATATATTTATGTATTATTCATCATTTGTGTATATATTTTCAGAATGTCTGGCCGAAAGCAAACGCCAAGTGATTTTTTAAAGCAGATTATTGGACGTCCTGTGGTGGTAAAACTGAACTCAGGTGTGGATTATCGAGGTTTGTAAAAGGATTGCCATATTGATTTATAATTACACTGAATTCATATATTAAACCTTTTGTTGTTGTTGTTTCAATTGCTTAAATGAAACTGTTATAAATAAATGTATCACATTATTAACTGTCATAACAGAATTTTGGATAAGTTAGGCATTTGTTACTTTTTATACCTATGATGAAATTTCAACAACTTTCTAGCGAAAACAATATTTCTAGTCCTGATCTAAAATAATTTTGGGTTATAATTCCTAGGGAGAACATGATCTCTCTTTAGAGGTTATAAACCCCCCAATTGTTTTTTGAGCAAAGCTATGAATATATTCTTATTGGAAGCACAATGGTTGTGAGGTTAAGGATGAGACACAATGACTGTGAGGTTAAGGATGAGAAACAATGGCTGTGAGGTTAAGGATGAGAAACAATGGCTGTGAGGTTAAGGTGCTGTACTACTCACCACGTGGTCACACATTCAGATCTTACTGCTGTCGTGTTGTATCTCTAAGTAAGGCACCTAATTCTGCTTTCTTCAGCTTACTTTGTTGAACAAAAATTCACTCCACTTCTACTACCACGGTGAAGGGGTTAGGAGTAAGAAGGATATCCAGCTATAAAACCATTTGGTCCAACTGATAAAATGGATGTAAAACAGTAAAAGAAAAGTGAAGGAATTAATTCATATTTTCTGTAGTGTGTTACATCATTTTCAGTGTCTGACAAGACAGCCTCTCTGGAGCCAGTGAAGGAATGAATGGAGACAATGTAGAGTTGAGAGCACTGTTTTGTCTTGCCAGAGGATGAGACAAATTCTCTAGTACTGGTGCCACAATAAAAGGCACTCAGCACATTCTGTAAAATGATTGGTGATAGGAAGGGCATCCAGCCATAGAAACCATGCCAAAAAGTGGAACGTATGAGTGAGACATGTTCCCCGCCCGTCTATGAGGGCAATAACTCCAAATAAGAACTGATTCAGACCATGACAACCCATCCAACTAATGCCAGTGGACATAAAATGAAGATGACGATGTCTCTTGTAAGAGTTACATTATTATTTTTTTTGTTTTGTTTGCTCACTTGTAGAATTTGTCAAAATGCTATTGGAGGTTTCAATGTAACAACAAGGTTCACACTAAGTTATGATTTCAGACTTCATATCAAAACTCAACCACCATTACCAGGAATATTTTTACTAAAGTAGTTTTGGTATATTGGACAGTCATAAATTTTGAAAGCATTAAGTGGCTGTGAGAAGTTTCTCCTTCCACTTGGATAGGATGCTAGTCTATCACAGGTTTAAGCTCACCTTTTTTTTCCATGACTTAGATGGAAGGGTAGCACCCATGGCTGTTTTCAGGGCTTCCGAGTGTACTCTGCTAAAGGCTCCTAAGGTCCAGGTGGTGGTGTTAAACCATGCAACGGATTAAGTTTACCACCCAGAACAGGAGCAATCCTGCTAATGGGCTTCCACACAGTTTCCATCTACCAAATTTCACTTTGAGCTTTGGTTAACATTTGCAAAGTAAAGAAACATTCATCAATTATACAGTAACTTCTTGCCTCTTACAGATGTGAACTGTACCTCCCCATGGTACCAAAGTGAAACTGGGCCATTGATTTAAGTGTTTTGGTTAACCATAGACACCATAATGTATAAATGGTGATATACAAATCATTTATTGTTCCATCATCCTGTTGGCTGACACCTTATCCACTTATCCAACTGCAACTCTTTTATAGCCCCAGAGTACACCAGATTCAAGTCTTATCTTGCTGCAGTTCCTACATACCTTGACCATCTATTAGCAATAAATTATATTTCTTTATTTACTCTTTTACTTGTTTCAGTCATTTGACTGCGGTCATGCTGGGGCTACACATTTTCACAAAATATGTTTTCACCTCTTCTATGGATGAAACATATTTTATGAATCAGACTATACACCACAACAGATTCATTAACGAAGTTAAGTATGAGACACAATGGTTGTGATATGGTCATTAGGCACTTTTAACCCCCTTTGTGATCATATTTCTTATGAAATACACTGCCTATGTCTTTTAATTAATTTTGGAAATAATCAAGAATTTAGTAAAATAGCAAACTTTTTCATTAAGCTGGTGTTTGGAACTTAACAAAAAGTATCTTACATAAATTTATAATGGAAGGTTTTAATCTAAATATGAACATTTTAAAATGAAAGGTTTTGTGTTTCATAGAACTAAGGGCAGTCTCAGGTGGTTTGGTATGAAAAGGTTTATATCGGCTTGCTTCAGTTTGCCTGACCTATCTGAACAGAAAAGGCTCCACTGCACCTACTACCAGGATGGTGTGGTTAGCAGCAGGAAGGGCATCCAGCTGTAAGAACAAATACTCCAACAAATAACTATTCCATTGGAAAAAAAAAAAAATGAATGTATAACAATAAAAACGAAACGAATTGTAATTATATTTCAGGTGTTTTGGCTTGTCTGGATGGTTACATGAACATCGCTCTGGAGCAGACAGAGGAATATGTAAACGGTCAGCTGAAGAACAGATATGGTGATGCTTTCATCCGTGGAAATAATGGTATAGTCAATTATTTATTTTGTTGTTGTTTAGCCTCAGGTCAGTTCAGTTCTGATCAAGCAAGCCTATGATCAAAAGCATTCTAACCATGACCACCCTATCTTTTTGTATACCAGTACTAGATTATCCAATGTGTTCTATTTTTTAAACATGGTAGGGTGTAATTTTAGAGAGATTTGGCTGCTATTTCTAGTAGGTTGAGCAACCACATAGTCTCCCTCATTGGCTCGAATCATAGCTCTGAAGTAAAGGAGCTAGATTATTGACTGCATGGTCATGAGTTCAAACTGAACTTTGGCTGTTGTGTTGTTTGTCTGGACCAAGATGCATAATGCATAAATTTTCCTTGCTTCAATCTTTTCCTAAGATTTTATTTGTTCCTCATGGGGGGAAGAGGTCAGTATCTATAAATTTTGAAGGCCTCTCTCCATTGGTTGACTACAAGTTTTACTTCTACTTCATGGTTAAGTAGGAAGATTGCTGATCTGTAAGAAAAATTGTTGAATGTTTTAGAGGGTGGTAGTGGAATTAGATCCATGCTAAAATGGAAGTTTGATTTCTTGTAATATTCTTTTCTCTCTCTTGACTGTTCTCAGTCATTGGGGTGCCTTGATAGGATTTCTTTTTTTTGGACATATCTGTCTCTATAAGTCATTGTTGTTTAGCATCAGGACCTATGATCAAAGGCATTCCAACTATGACTATTTTGTCTTTGTATATCTAGGACCAAGGCAAATTGGCAGAGTCATTAGAGTGTCAGATAGAATGCTCTGCAGTATTTGTTCCGGCTCACTGCCCTCTGAGTTCAAACCCTGCCGAGGTCAACTTTGCATTTCATACTTTCATGGTAGATAAATAAAATAAAGTACTAGTCTAGAGTGGTGGAATCATCAGAGCCTTGTGGTATTTGTTCCAGCTCTTTGCGTTCTAAGTTCAAATCCCACTATGGCCTACTGTGTGTGGGGGGGGGGGGTAGACTTAATTCGTTGCCTCGTTTAACACCACCATCTGGCCCTTGGATGCCTCTAGATTTAATCATTAAATCTACACTCGCTTATGTTTAATTTAAGATATATCAATTTGTTTTGGCCTGTCCTGTTAGTAAGCCTAAATATAGTGGTAATAATAAGATGCAGACCTACAAAAAACAACCTTATTTCTTTACATAAATAATTTGTTTTTACTTTATTTGTCTGCAATATGTTTCCATCAAGCAATATGTTCTCTGCTAGTTTTCAAGTCCTGCAGGTTTTCTTTAGATAAACATATTTCCACATTTCCCTTGATTCTCTGTCATCATCGATCTAATTTTTTTTTTTTAATATATATTTACAGTTTTGTATATAAGCACCCAAAAACGACGAATATGAAAGAACCAGAATGGAAAAAAGTTATTGTCTATTTTTAAAAACAATATTTCTCTTTTACAATTGTCAATATTTTTTTTTTTTCATTCATGGAGATGATATTGTGGGGAAAATTACTCTACACACTTAAGTTAGATGATGATGAAGAATAAGAAGGAAAAAAAAATATCTCAAATGTATGGATATTTATTTCCAATTAAGATTCTAGTAAAGGAAGTGTTGTTGGACAACACTTCCATCAGGTTCAATTTGTGTTTTTCTGTTGCTAAATAGCAAGTTTTCTTTCAAGTGTTTACAAACCATATATTTTATTCTTTTAATTGCCTCATCATTTGGTTTTAAAACAAAACAGACAACTGTTCATTTATTATATTAAATTATAAAAAATGAAACAAGGTAAAGAAAAAATATTTCCCTTTATATTATTTTCTAATACTAATGATAGCCAAAGTTAACCTAATCAAACCACACTTTTTACCAAACACTTTCTGCTTTAATTTCCACAAAAACTTGTTAGAAACCCTTGAGAATATCATATACTTTGGAAACTATGTTGAAAATCTTTCTAGGTTTTCTTCTTAAGTTCCAAATATAAATTTCATTTTGCTTTCAGCCCTCTGAAGTTGATATAATAAGTACTGTGTTTGGTGTAATCGACTATTCTCTAGAAGGTAGTGTTTCAGCATGGCCACAGTCCAATTGACTGAAACTAGTTTAAAAAAGAAAAAGAAAATATATCACAAAAACTCTCCTACTATTATTATGCTATATTTTGATTTGCCATTTCTCTTAGATTTCTGGCTAATTATCTCAAGACACTTAATTTTCAGGTATACTTTATTAATTCTAGCTAACAAACATGATGAAGTAATCACCAAGTTTAAGTTCCATGTTTAACTCTACATGCAGTGCAATACTACTCTGTTTGCTTCTGTCTACTTAAGGGAGTGAGATTGGTTCCATTCCCACTCTACAGTAGAATAATTAGCACTAGAAAGGGTATCCAGTAGCCAAATACTTGATGTAAGCATCATCTGAACTTGCATTATCATCCATTGCATGCTAGAATGAAAAGACTAATGTAAAAATATTGCGCATATATATATATGTTTGTGCGTGCGTGCACAAATATGTGCGTATAATCAGTTTTACATCTGCTATTTCTTACTAGCAGTGTCCTTTCACACATCTCAATTCTGTGTCATCTCTGTGAAACACATTTCCAGATCTTTGGTTTGCTTCCTCTAGAGTGAACCTTCCACTACCAACTCGTATGCCTTTTCGCTATGTTTGCATCATCTGTTCACATTACACACCCAATGCAGTGTAATGCCTAATTGCATTCTCTGTTCTTTACACTGTCAAACTTGCCAATGGATCATACTCAACTCATTACTCTCCAATATCTTCAGATATTCTGCATTCACAGTGCAAGTCTCAATTCAAAGAGGATCACACTTCTTAAAACTGCTTCATATTGTTTTTTTTTCCCCGGCAAGAAGAGTTTTCTTTTGCTTTCCAATAAATGGTCAAAGTTCATGAAACTTCTTCCATCCCTTTTTAACTCTAGCCACACTGCAATTACTCACCTAACTCATGTATTGTGGAAATCACTTAGATAGGAGCTATACATGCCCATTATATATATATATTTAATATATTACATGAAAAAGTCTTGCAGCAAAACTACTAGTTTCATTTAGATCCAAGAGCTTTATATGTGCGCTGCATTAGTAGCGGTGCATGTATAAGCTCTTGGATCTGCATGAAACTAGTAGTTTTGCTATATGACTTTTCCATGTAATATATTAAAATTTCTACCTCTATTTCACTAATATCAAGGTCTCCTTCTTTGACACATGGTTCAACTACTATATGTGTGTGTGTAAATATATATATGTATATAAATGTTTATTTATGTATGCATATATGTAAAGAAATATAATTTGAAAGCAAAGAAATGTAACCTCTAATGAAAAATTAAAAATGTAATTTTTTGTATGAATATACAGATTATTTAATTTTAAAAATGTCAACTATACATACATAAGCACACATACATACAGAATTATTTCTATGTCATACTTTTGGCAGTTTATGAACTGTTTTATTTAGATAATTGATTTAGCAAAAATAAAAAAGTTTATTTCTTTATGTAAAGATGTGAGAGAAAATTTGTTCTCAAGTCTCCTTTTCTTTTCTTTTTGTAATAAAATTCAAAATATTGAAATAATTTGTGATTTTACATTTTTAAATCTCTTTGAGTATCAATGATCTTGTTCTTGTATTTGGAGATGTTTCCAGCTGCAGTACTGGAAGGTTATTGTGTACTGCGATCATCATGCCCACAATCCAACATATCCAACCACCCCAAAAATGAGGTGGTTCAGTTAGACGAATTTGTTTGCTTGATTGATTGAGATGTCTGCTCTTGCATCTCAGAAACTATTGAAACTTGAAAGTCCAAATTCTTGTCAATGATCGCCAAGTAAAATAGGAAGTTATTTAGATATATGCTGGGTAATTTGTGTCATAAAAAATGAAATATGTCTATAGACACAGATGGTAATGAAATATTTAATAAATTTAGTTTTAACTGTACATACATAACATTTTCAGTCACTTGAAAAATAAATAATGTATGTATGTATGTATGTGTATATATATATACTTTCACTTCTTCCTGCTTTCCTCTTTTACATGAGAGGGGAAAAAAAGAAAAAGTATATAAAATAAAGTAAAATGGAAGTACCCAATCACAACACCGCTTTTATGGGAAAAAGAATTCAGTTACACAGAAAGTGAAATATGATCTCCACCACATTGTCAATAGAGTTTAAAATGTTATTGACAGAAAGCCACACATTTGTAGGAAAGGAGCATAGTCGATTAAATTGTTACAGTATATTACTGGTACTTTGTTCGCCGACCCCTGGAGCTTTGAAATAGAATGAACTCACCAGTTAACCAATGAAAACTATACGAGGCGTTATTGATAGTTACATTTCTTTTTTGTTTTGTTTCAGCGTGGGTGTCTTCGTGTTTGATTTTCGCAATGATAGCTATCAATTCATAGCATTATTTCCAAACTATTTCTCATCAGCATTTTTTTTTTTTTTTTCACATCTTTAAACTTTGATAACTTAATAATTTGCAAAAATAAAATTTTTCTTTAAGTAATTTTGTCGACTTTAATTTAATTAATTATCTTCCCTTTACTAAAAAAACAACTTCTCTACCAATCGCTCAGTTTGTGATTCACTTAGTGATACTTTGTACTAGCAACAGTAGATGTAAAGCTGAATCTGTCTTACATCATACACATCCGTGTAACGTAAACACTGCTGCTCCAGAGACTATGTTGGATTAAGTAACTAAACCAGGTTAGTTATATTTTTTGTAACTCTAGACACATGATTTGCTTCATCCGAAACGAAAACTACTTTCCAAGATACGAACTAAAAATGTTACGGCTTTAAGTGTCAAACAGCACTTGAAATAAGTTTAAATAAGAGGGAGCCTCTACGTGGTCGTCCGACCTGCTAAAAATAGTAGCTAAATTTCCGTTACATTACACCTTACCGTTTTGAAAAGGGAAGACACATTGAATAATGTAGTCCTAGATACGGTCCGAGAGAAAAACGGGGTGGTCATGGCTAGAATGCTTTTGATCATAGGTCTACTCGGTTAGGGATGACTTGGAGCTAAACAAGAACCACTGTGTTTTGACCATGTTTTTAAGTATCATTTCCGAAATATATGTGGCAACAGTTCAATTCTTTTGAGCAGACCAATACAATAGATGATAGGAAGCCAATATAGTTAAAGAAAGTTACTAAAAGGTAAACTAAAATAGGTTTTATTGGCATTCATATCGCAGAGGACCAGTCTAGATGCGACTTAACAATTAAGGGAATATTAAAAGAACATTAAATTCATATTAGAAATATGTTGAACGGGTTTATCTTTCACTCTCGAGGATCTTAAGTAGCACTTCACTGCTTCAAGTTTAATTCTTGTTGGAGTCGACTTTGCTTTTCACTCTACCCACTTTTATATAAAAAGTTCCGATTCTCAGTTGAAGTTAATACACTTACGCTACGAATACATTTCACAAAATCATAAACATCACAATCTCATTTCCGTATATTATAGTGTTATGCTCATTTCCGTAATTATAGTTTTATGTTTAAGAAATTATTTTTACTATTATTGAAGTCATTGTTATCATTATAGCTCTTTATGTTCTGAGTTCAAATCGCACCGAGGTCAACTTCGTCTTTAATTCTTCAGGAGTCGATAAAATAAAGTATCAGTCAAGTACCGAGGTAGATTCAGTCGACTACACCCTTCCGGAAAATGTGTTATCTTAGAAATGGTTATTATATGATTGCGCAATTTCATTGCACAAACGACTCACGCTGTACTCACCCAGTAGGGTGTGTTAGATTTACCATCATTACTATACGAAGAAAGAAGGGCGGAATGGGCTCGTATATATGATACATAGAGAAATAGTATGCTTTATAATATTTGGTTTGGAGCCTTACTTGTATAGAAGCAACTTAAGTTTTTATCACTTTAGGGTCAGATAAAATAAACAACAATAAGTTGACTATCGTCAATATATCGACTGTAATTTCATAATATAAAAAAAAAATGGACGGGTAGTCTTACTCTCAGTTAAAAAAAACCCTATAATATTACAATATGTAGTAAAATAGACTTTTACTGAAGCCGTATAATGCATAACATTTATTACGGACGAAGAAATGTGTTAGTGTGACGTTCATGCAGAGAAGCATGAACGTCACGAAACCGAAGTAAAATGCTTTCACCCGTGAACAGAAAATAGGTCTCGCACTGGTCTACAGTATATTCTACTGTGAACTCAATTCATGTGGAAATAAAAGAATATTAATTGTACGTTTGCTGCAAGAATGTTTAAATTAACTTGGGCTTTGACCAGAAACTCAGTTTATTTAATTTAAAATTACATATATTGTAACATGTATCGGTCTAACGTCTCAAAATACCCTAAGTTAAATGTACATAATGGTTATCGACGTTCGTATGTTAGTAGATTCGGTGGAGTTAACAGTACAGAATGAATAGTCTGATAGGTCCAGTGGTTTAAGACTTAGGAGTAAGTAGAGCTTGCAGCCTCGATATTAACTCATATTATACTGAGAACTTGTTGGTTGCATATACGCAGTCAGTCACCATTGAAGAAAACTTAGAGTTATAGGTGATTATAAATACTCACATTATGTATACGTAGTATTGATTGCTGAGAATAATTTGTTATCTATAGAATGTCCTATCCTGGGACAGTAACGATTGAATTATTAATGAAATAACAACAATAAAATCTGTATCAGTCAGCATCGTATTAGATATCTTTGACAACAAACATACCGAAGACGAACAAGTTGTCATCCATCAACCCGTCATTTCGTTATGGTTTAATATATGTATTAATATATTGAAAAGATGTGGGTTTATTCAACCATGCATGGACACTGCTATCTTATGAACAAGTACAAACTAATGCTTAGAAATTCCCCATAACACCACACCGGTACATCTCGGTACGTCAATAAGAGAGGGCTGACGTTAATGTAAACAAACGTCCATATTCTGGTTAGTAGCTGTTGAAGTTAAATCCTATTTTAGAGTACCACTGAAACGAAACTAAATTTTAAAAAGTAAAATGAAATGACGAAATGTACTTAGTTTCTGTATATATTTTGCTACAATAATATATTTTAGTTCTTAAAATTTTTACTTGAATTTCAATAACTCACAATAAGAGGAAATAACAGAAAGACGTTCCAGTCGTGATCACCCTATTTTTTCTCCAGATATAGTGTATCTAGGACTACATGGGGTTTGATTTTCAGAGTCTATATTTGAGCAGATATATTGTTTGTATATTAGTATCACCGTGACCATCCAGTCTTATTTATATGTATGTGTATATTAAACGAAATTATTTTATATAAATTGTATATATATTAAACGAGGTAAACATGCCGATTTCGTACGTTTTGACATCTTCGCCTGAAACCGGAAGTCCGGTAGTCACTGAGTACAAAGTCAGTGACTACTAAGATTAATTTAACTGAGTTAATTATCGTTGTGTAGTATATTTTATAAGTAACAATTACTCAGTTTAATTCATCTTAGTAGTCACTTATGTAAAATTATGTTTTATTTGTTAAATGGTTTTGTATTGTGTATAAAATGCTATTCTTATTTATACTAAGTTCCGTTTCCAGTTCGATGTTTTTAGGGCGAAGATTTCAAAATGTACGAAATCGGCATGTTTACCATTAAACGATATGTATTATATATATCATCATCATCATCGTTTTTACGTCCGTGTTTCCATGCTAGCATGGGTTGGACGGATATTTCTTGAGGCAGCATTTTA
>JAOPJM010001463.1:4246749-4269650 GCA_027124095.1 Muusoctopus leioderma | reverse complement strand
ATTAAGTATGTATACGTGTGTCGTCTATGTGTCCGCGTGAGTGTGAGTGTATGTATGTGTAGGTGTGCGCGTTGATTATTTTTCTCAATTTAGAAATGTGTGCGTATCAAACGCACATATCAGGTTTCGCTGTTTTAAAGAATATGAGTGCCTAAGAATTTTTCGGTTTGGTCATGAAAAAAGACATTCTTTCAGTAGAAACTCTTAGATGTTCTTGAAATTGCTTCAGCTAATTCATTAGAATTAAGACTGATATTGGTGAGTTAATATAACCGTTCCGAGCTGGAAGCCTCATTAAAGATTTCCTCTTCATGTAGTGTATCTAGGAGAAGTCAATCCAGCAGACTTTTGAATACGAGAAGAATTGAACTAATCACGGTTAAGCTAATGAAACAGTCATCAATCATATATGATGTCACTGTTTACAGCAGGGATCGATACCACGTCGTTGTACATAATTGGAGCTATAGTGGGGTACCGAAATTGGCGAATTTTGATTTTCATTACAAATTGATGCAAAAGTTTACTTTTTGGTAAGTCATTGAATGTAAGGGCTTAAGTTTCAACTTCAACCCGAGTGGACAATGATCAGCACAATAGAAGGTATAATAGGCCAAGATAGGCATGATCTTGTGTATTCGATGAAAGTAACAATATTCAAACGGCTCTAATGTGAACAACTTTCCATGGAAAGTCTTTTGATGAATATTTAATGAAAGTTTTCTACCCGAATATTCAGCGTGATTTGATAAGAGCAGCAATAGTAGATAATATCTTGGATTAGTATCACACATTGTCGATCAAATGTGGCACAAGGGAGAAACGACGAACTAGTACATGGAATCGTGTGTCTGGTAGTGCCAAGGTCCCAGGAAAATAGCATCAGGTTTTGGCAAATGCAGATAACAAGAAGGAGTTGTTTTCCTAGTTTTCAACAAAACTTCTGGAAGTACAGTTTTAAGATAAGTTTGTCTATATAACATCGAGTGATGAAGTATTCAATGCAAGAAATGGCACTCTAATGGCACAATCGTGTGTAGGGGGTTAATCGTGATCTGATACACCTTCTTCATGCACTCCAATATCCAACCCGTGTAGTAAAACGTCAGAGGAATTTCCACCACATCATCACCGCAAACCCAGAAGCTGAAGTCTGAATTTTGTTCAAAACTTGAAAAGGCACCAAAATCATCTCCTTCAAACACATTGGCTTAAGCTTAGGACAGACGATATACAAAGCAATGGCTCTTTTTCATGCTTTCTCTAGATTAGACACCACATCAGATTTCAACCTTAAGGGAATGTCATATTGTTTTAAGACGAAGGTCAAAGTTCCGCACCTTATATAAGAATTCGCAACTGTCACTAACACTCAATATCTTATATCACCACACCTGAAAGAGGTTGTGATGCACTTTGTCTGCAGGCTGTGTTCTCACGAATCTTGCACTGATGAGACAATGTTGATTTTCTAAGAATAAAGATGTTCTGTAACAAGACCAGGGATGTGGAGCGAATACACCCAGCGAACGATGCCTAGAACCAGTCTCTCAAAATGAACATCTTTCAAGCAAGCGTCTGGGTTACAGCTCCTGAGCCGATGGTGTCTGTGCAAGACCCTTGCAATCATGGATAGATTGAGAAAGACAAGAGGCTAGTTCCAACTTGGACTACTGTGACCTTTGCAAAGAATGTCTTCAATCTTGATGTAAGATGTTCTTGCAAAAAAGCATGTTCATTGTGCAAGTGTAACAAGAAACAAATGAGATGTACATGTTTGTGCAACTACAAATGTGCTGAATAAATGGCATATAAATGTTTCCAAGTCAACAGAGATTCATTAATATTTCAATGTTCATTACAAATTTAAAAACACTTCCCACAATTTATAAAACTATTTAATGCATTTAATGTTTGTCTTCTTAAAATTAGGGCTGTATGTGGTCTTTGATGAGTTGAAGGTGTGTTCTTTATAATTCATGTCTATAATATCATGTAATATCATATTATGTGATATTAGATTTGAGGAGTTTTGTACCTAAGAATTTTGGAATTATCTATGAAATAACTTGATGTTAATGGACTTACGCTGATATCATAAACACAGTACTTATAGAGATAAAATATTTGTAAATATAATTGTTGATCTTCATTTGAAAGCAAACGACATCAAATATGTTCAGATCGGACCATCTAATCAGACGTTCGATCTGGTCTCACAGCCCCTAATTGGGTTGATCCTTGTCCATTCCGTCTAATGCTGAAGTCCTTATCTTTGATGTGATATCAAAAATTAAATTATACATCAATTTCAAATGACTGGTTGCCGGAACAACCCATTACTAGGTGGACCGAGTCGGTGGTATTTAAGTAGTTTGATTATGACAGCAGTGAAATATCGATTAAAGTGTAGGAACAACTGTCTTTTCGGCTAGTCGTCTAACATCCTCTCTACCTAGCCATCGGAATTGGACCTAATCCTTTCAAATTGTAACTGATAAGGATTTCTGAACAGGAACATATTAACAATATAGACATATATTCAGATGAACAAGTATGAGTCCTTTTATTCGGAGACCCTGCAAGAAGCAATACAGAATATTTTTCATCTGTTAGTCAGGAGGGAAGGCAGTTCCCATCACCCTTTTTTAGGGCCTCCGAGACTGGTGAGAGGTAGGGGGAAAGTATCCTCAGACTGCAGACCTGGCCCGAATGCTTGCAATAGAGTGGACTCCGCTAAAGTCACCCAAGGTGCCAGATGGTGGTGTTAAAGACTACTACTCAAGTACGCCACGGCGGGATTTGAACTCAGAACACAAAGAACCAGAACAAATACCGCGAGGAATTCCCGTCTGACGCTCTGATGATTCTGCGAGTCCACCATCCTATACTAGTACTTTATTTATCTACTCCGAAAGGTGAAAGGTAAAGTTGACCTCAGCAGGGTTTGAACTCAGAGCGCAGTGGGCCGGAACGAATACTGCAAGGCATTCTATCCGATGCTCTAACGACTCTGCCAATTAACCACCTATAGTGGATAATATTTTGGGCAAAGATGAAGAAAGAAACATGAGCGGTTCTGTAGTTGCTCTTGTTTAACCGTAGGTCAACTCTGATCAAGCAGACATATGATCAAAGGCATTCAAGCTCTGACTATCACGTTTTTTTTCAGGCAATGGATTATATTATCCAGTTACCCTTCCTCAATTAAGAAAGCAGAGTGTAGTCCATGCAACATTTCGGCGTTATTTCTAGCATGTCAAGCAACCTCTTAGAAGGTCCCTTTGTTGGCTCATGAACAGTTCTGTAGTAGACCTGTTTGTTTCTGATATATCTTATATTACTACTGCGACAGATAGCCTTATATGAAGTTGTTGGTGTTATTGTTGTTTAGCCCCAGGTGAACCCTCATGGTACAGACCTATGATCAAAAGCATTTAAGTCACGACCACCTCGTCTTTTTCCTATGTGCAGGGGAGACAGGAACACATTAACCAAAGTGTCCTTTTTTGAAAATGGTAGGGTAGGATCAGAGAGAGGTTTGACTGTTATTTCTAGCAGGTTGATAGACCACGTAGAGGCTCCTTCGTTGGCTCGTTGTATGAAGTATAATACTGACGTTAGCATTGCTACTCCTGCAACAATTTGTCCTTTCAACATGGGTTTTGTGTTCCAGAAGCATTGAGGTCAGAACTAAATGCCAAAGAAACACCCGTTAAATATACAATATTTCTACTGCAGACAGTGATGAAATGAGTCTTTCTTTCTGGTAGGAATTTTAGCCAGAGGAAAGAGTTGGCATCATTAAAGGTTTGGTTCGCTTCGAAGCTTCGTGCTATGTAATTTCTGGTAACATCTGACGCTGCAAAAAGGCGACACAATGTAGTCGGACTAATTCTACTGCTGTTACTGTTGTTTGCTGTTGTTGTTGTTGATGATGATGATGATGACGACGACGACGACTATGATGATGATGATGATGATGATGATGATGATGATGATGATGATGATGATGATGATGATGATTATGATATTGTTGTTCAGGTCAGTCCTAATCGAGCAGACAGACCTACTCCAGCCGTGACAACTCCATATTTTCCTTTCAGACATAGTGTCACCTTGGACTACAATGTATCCTTAACTTTTTAAGATGGTGGGGTGTAATTTGATGGAGAATTTGGCAGCTATTTCAAGTAGATCGAAGGACCAAGTAGATACCGCTTCACTGGATAGAACCGCTGATGTAGTTCTTGCTAGTGTTAACATTGTTTGTGTTGTATGACAAACTTATTTCAGATGTATGGTATCATATAGTATAATATAGTGAAGTGAAATGTTATGTTCCTAACAATTTTATGCTTCAAGTGTACATCAGATTTTGCGTAATGCGCCAATCCAAATCTTTTCAATATTTCCATATCAAATGTGTAAATTAATTCCTTTCGGATTTAATTAATGATTTTGTCAGCCACCGACTGGATGTAGAGACATTTTCAGACGAAAGCAGCTGCATTAACTAAGGAGATAGTTACAACAACACATGTATTATAGATTGATAAATGACTGATGATTAAAAGTGTTGAGAAAGCATTTTTTAATGAATTGGATTCTAATTTCTCTTTGGGGGAACGTAGTTAGAATTTTAAGTAATTCTCCAACCTCTTACCCTATGGTCACAATTATTTTCCCATAACTTTTACCATAGGACTGATACCTTTCATTTATCAACATATTCAGCCCTGTATGCAGTTTGCCATGAGGATAGCATATATTCCGAAGAAATATTCTGTCATAATAAGAGCAACGACTTCCATGTCTTTCCTTGGAAAATGCGAATAAGATACCATGACAACAATCAGGAATCGAAAACGATGCATGGATTCGGTTAGCTGGGAAAACAATTCTACTATATGCTACTCCCCACATCAAACATTCTGCTTCCAAGCCAAGGGATCGGCCTGTACGTGGTCACAGTACATGCTAGAAATAGCATCCAAATCCTCTTCACATCACACCCTACCGTTTTCACAAATGAAGGACACATTAGAAAATGTAGTCCTAGATATTCAAAAAGAAGGGCCGGTTACGGCTCGAACGCCGTTGATTACCTGTCCCCTCGATGAAGGTCGACAACAATAACACATTTGTAGTATTCATGAATTCTACAGTAGTCAATGAAAGCATTGGAGGCGTATGTTTATGATATCTGTTTATGATATCTGTTTATGATATCTGTTTACTGCTAGAATGTCTAAAACAGAGAAAATTATCATTATTATTAAAGAAAACACTGGTGATAAGGCTTTGAATCGAAACAGACTTCGCCCAGAGGGCAGTCATTGAACTGATTTGGAGATGAAGCTTTTAAAATGTAGAATAAATTAAAATTTCTCTTGACATTTCACATCTAGCTTTCATTTCTGACAAGTTTATTTCAACAATTTGAAACTGAAAGCAAGAAAACATAATAAAAAAATAAAAATGAGAGGCTTTTAATGTATGCTACATATTAGATTTCAAGAGAGATTACGTCCGTTGCAACACATCCAGAAGCTAAGAGTGAAGAGATTGTTGCGTTATTGTTGCGGTATCATTGTATATCAAAAGCAATATGGCCAGCAGAATTTCAGTATTTATTTTATTAAAGCAGCGAAATTAGGTTACTGACAGATGTAAAGCTATAAAGATGAATAAGAAATTGGGTGGATATTTTGACATTAGAGTAGAGGTGTCACTTTGCCCTTGGGTATATTCCGTATCATATAATACATAGTTATACACACAAAAACACACATGTATATAAATATATATATATTGCTATGGGTATATTATATACATTAATATATTATATATATATATTGTATATATGTTGTATGGCTTCACACCAAACACATGAATACATTCTACATAAGAATATATACCTAGCCTCGGCCCAAAACATCCACACACCCACAGTCATATATATATATATGTATATATATACATATACATACACATACGCACACACGCGCACGCACGCACGCGCGCGCACACACACACACACACACACACACACACACACACACACACACACACACACACACACACGTCACGAACTCAAACACCGATTTGGTATTATATTACAATTGCTACCCCCTGGGATGTAGGCCTGCCGAAATCAAACTTAAGGAGACTATTCAACAATAACAATTCTTTTTTCCCAAATGCTTTGGCAATTATATAAATAAATACAAGTGACTGCGAAACAAACTCTGCATCTCCTGTAGAGAGTTTGCCCTAACCATCAGTATAAAGAAAACTGAGGCTATGACTCAGGATGTTCCACATCCTCCTTCCGTTTTTATTAACGGCTCCACACTCAAAGTGGTTGACAACTTCAGATATCTGGGCTCAATCATAACCAACAACTTGTCTCTAAACGCTGAGATTCATGCCTGAATCGGTAACGCACCTGCTGTGTTGACGCACCAACAAATTCTGGGAGAAAAAATATACCTTACACTGAACACCAAGTTGGAGAGTTTTATCAAGATTGCGTATTCAGCACATGGACGATACATATCTGACAAGAGAGAAAGTTAACTGTCTATCACATGAGATGCCTCCGTAAAATCTTGGGCATCACATGGAAAGACGTGGTCACCAACTCTGAGGTCCTTGGCGGAACAGGATCTAAGACAATATCTACAATGCTCAGTGAGCGTCGCCTGCGATGGCTCGGTCACATGCGCCGCATTGACGTAGGTCGCATCCCTAAGTATCTACTGTACGGCAAGCTTGAATATGGATCGCGTCGAACAGGCCGTCTTTATTTGAGATATAGGGATGCGTGCAAAAGGGGCCTCCGTCCAGCACACATTGAAACAGTCATGGGAGCACAGCATCAAACCATTTATCCTGGAGGCATACTGTGAAGGCAGGAGTGAAAGAAAAACGGTAGATGATCGTAATTTGCTTCGGGCATGAAAAAGACAAAGATGGAATGTATCAACTCCTCACGACGACTCAGTCTTCATCTGTGGTGAGTGCAATAAGGACTGCCACTCTAGAATAGCCCTACGTAGTCATCGCATACGATGTGTCAGCGTAATGAGCGCGTAGGAAGAGAGGAGGTGGGAGGGAAGAAGAAATTTCCAACGTCTCCAAAGACGGACGGAGGTTGACGACGAATGTCAAAAAAGAATCTTAAGTATTCTCTTACAAGTTGTCCGATACTAAAATTCGGGAAACTAAACCAGAATTTAGTTCGGATTTAAAGTCTATTGATACAAACACATGAAACGCTGGAAAGAAGCGTCTATAAAATACTAAAATGAGGACTAACCATGGAGTGAGCCTATAGATTATCACTCGACAACTTCAGTATAGTTTCATCTATATCAAGAACTCCTTACTGTATTTAAAATGTAACTATATGTTTCCAGTCTAAAAGTGAAACTCACGACGAGAATACCATTTAAATGATTCTTCAATCAACTACTTCTGTTTATTTAGTTTATTCGAGCAGACCTGACAAAGGATATCCAACAATAAGTTAACTATCACTGGAGAATACAATACTCAGAGTTTAGATTGATCGTGACAATCTGCTTGGTAAATGCTCATACGAATTTCTGTCAATGAGGACGCCTCTATATGGTTGCTTGACGTGTCAGAAATAGTAGCCAAATCTATCTAAAATCACACCTTACTGTCTTAGAAAAGGACACGTTGGATAATGTGGTCCTAGAAAAAAGACAGGATAATCACGACGGAATGCCTTTGATTCTAGGTCTGTTCGACCAGAACTAAACTGGGGCAAAAAACAACGGGACTTTTGTAAGTTGTTTTCCTACCGCTTTATACCATTGAACATGTTGCAAAGAGGTTGAAATACTGGTGATGATGCATATTTCAGGATAATTATGGAAGAATTAACCTTAGTAGTTATATGTTGCTCACTCAAAAGAGCCATATCAACAATACTGAAATCTAAAGAAATGCTGTTACTCTTGTTTACACTGCTGCACTCTATCTATCCTCTGGTACCTATTGAAAAATAGGTGTATTCACCAACTGTCTTCGCTATGGAGAGAGTTAATAACTGGTTTTCTAATGCGTTCTGTCAATTCTTCGACTGAGTGCCCGATGCCATACTAATGCGACCCTCATATATAAACTTATATTCTACGTCAAACTGAGACCATGCACTTATATTATTAACTTATATTCTATTTCGTCTCTGAATTGTTTGAAACATTTCTATAAATAGAAGCCTGAGGCGTATCAAGTCAAATGTAATGTAAATCAGTGTCATATTACGTAGAAATTTCTGACATTATTGGCAGGGAGAGAAGCAGCTTGTGGATAAGTAACCTCATCAACACACTATATTTCGAAGAATATTCCTTTTACAATCCAGTAATTAGATATGTGCAAATTATGTACAAAAGAAACATTGATGACTTTAGGATTGCAAGATGTAACGGATTGATTCTGGCGGGTTCGTGTAGACAACTCGACTAATATAATCAATAACCGACTACAAAACAATCTCAAGATAATAACTTCTAGTTAATTATAAAATTTCTCAGCTACTTAGTGGTGAACTCTGTATGCATCATGGCATCTATTTCATAGCCATGTGGTTTGGATCATATGAGAGTGAAATATCTTGGCCATGAACACAGTGCAACAATGGTATCAGAATAAAAACCATCGACCCATTCAATCGGTAAGTTGAGCCACTATCGAC
This sequence comes from Muusoctopus leioderma, assembly GCA_027124095.1. NCBI lineage: Eukaryota > Metazoa > Mollusca > Cephalopoda > Octopoda > Octopodidae > Muusoctopus > Muusoctopus leioderma. Next base: position 4,260,916 of record JAOPJM010001463.1, on the reverse strand, counting down.
TCGGCCAATTGCGATACTCTAATCTAAAGATATAGGAGTCCACAGTTTACAAAAGAATTTCAATGATTAATTCAATCAAATGCCAACAGAACGAAGCAAAAATATAAATCCTTCATCGTTGTGGATGACATATATGAAATTTCAGTCTGCAGGTGGTCGAGTAGAAATATGCAAGACATCTTATTAATATTTAAGTTTCATTATGTAGATGTTGTCTAAATCAAGTAAGTGTTATCTAAGCCAAGTAGGTGTTGTCTAAATCTCAACAAACGAATGTTGTTCTTTAGTAATCAGTTTATTTCAATTCATTTATGATATTAATTCTTTTGGGAAAGCCATGAATGCCACAACCATGCATTTTGTCTCTCTCCCTCTCCCCTCTCTCTCCCTCTCTTTCGGTGTGACGTTATTTGTGAATATAAAAAAAATCAATATTACTCATTTATAATTCGATGGACATTTAGTTGGTGGTACAATGTTCTTGACAGTTCTAAAGAAATCTATTGTCATTTTTTTGTCAGAATCCATAAGCTAGAGTAGAGTGATGCCAAATGTTTGATGATAAATAAATAAATAAATAAATATCAATTTTATTTCAATGTAGAGATGACACGTCACGAAAGCTTCGTACGTGATCGATGGGAAACACCTACCATTTTCAAATTCAGGCTCAAAGAACCATCGAGAACACAAAAGTTATGTATATAATGTATATATATGTATATAATGTATATATATATATATATATATATATATACACGCCTCAAAGAAAAACATATATATAGAGTTAAAGAAGTAGAATAATTCTTTTTGACTAAGATGGCTAAGTTAATACAGATGGTAGACTATTAGAATTCACGATATCAAACTTTACTATTTGGTTTGCCTCTCAAACTTCCGCAGGTTGTTGTTGTTGGTTAGTTTCAGGTAAACCTCCATCGTGCAAACCTATGATCAAAGGCATTCCAGCCGTGACCACCCTATGTATCTTTGGGCATAGTGTTTCTAAGACTAATTATCCAATGTGTCCTTGCATTTTCTATATTGGTAGGATGGGATTTGAGGGAGATGAGGCTGTTATTTCTGTTATGTAGAGGCTCCCTCTTTGGCTCCCTAAGTTTGAAAAGTGGATGTTAGTAATAAACAGAAATTGAATCAATCCTGGTGACTCTATCTCCTACAGAAAATACAAAGGTTTCCTTTTAAAAGAAATAAGCATTTTTGTCGTTAGATTTTTGTTAGCCATGTCCATAATCTACTAACCATTTCCTGTTGAAGCTACTGAGAGAGACCTATATGTCACACACCCCAATTTTATTCTATGAATTCGTAAACTTAAGCCTGAGTTAGAAACCAATTCTTCTTGGAGTGTTTTTCTTACCAGGTTTATTTCTTTTTTAATGTCCTTTTATAATTTTTCACAAAATCTTGTGAAAAAGAGTTGAACATTTTTAGTTGGACATCTCCCACTCCCGATTTCAAGATAGCACCATCCTGACCAACTCATAACTCTATTCAAAGACACACTGTATAAGCCTGACTAGGAAGGGTGGCCTGTGATAAACTCACAGCCTTTCCTTGGGCAAATGTATGCATCCTATTTACTTAATCTTACTAAAGATAAGTGTCGCTTTTAAGAGCGGTTGGTTTCTTCAAGAGGATCCATTCTTAATTAGATATATTTATTTATTACCAATGTAGCAAATTTGAATTAATTTTCAATTCCTATCACTGTTTGATCTACGTTGATAATTGCCGTGCTGGTTTTAATGATGTATAAAAGTGTTTTCTAGCATTTGTTCAGAGCTTTGCATTTGTAAGGGAGAGCTATAGTCGATCGAATCGATCTCAGAGACGTAAATAAATAGCACAAGATATTTTGCCTGACGCTCTACTGATTCTGCAATCCACCTCCCTATAAAAGTAGTAATAATAATGACTCAATCGCTGATATCCTTTAGAAGAATATAGATGAATAAAATGCTTCCTTCATTAACAAATTGAAGCTTCATATCTATGTACTAAAAGAGCATTGAGTTAAGAGCATTATTTCTTCCGTAAGTGTCTTCTACCTAGTCTTTATGTGTCTGGAATAAAGCTTCTAAACAAGTCGGAACATCTGATGTGTTGAGCTCTGAGCGAGAGTAAAAACCATTTTAAGAAAATGACCATTTCCTTTTAACACATGCATTGATAACAAGCCCCAAATTGGACTCTGCATGGGTTGTGTAGCAAAACAATTTATATTTCATACGATTCACTGGAATGTAGCTTTCAGTCAAGCGTTTATCGACAAGGAATAACTGAATTTTATTTGTTTTTAAAATCAGTTAGGGCTCCAGTCCAGCTCAACCGGCCAAAGATCGCAGCCAATTATTCGTTAAACCCCTTCTTACAAAACGAAGGAACAATTAGATAATGTCCTTGATACATTGTCTGGAAGCAGACAGTAAGGTAATGATTGGAACGCTTTTTTTTCATAGATCTGTTCGGCCAGGACTGATATTGGGCTAAACAAAACAGATAACTAGTTTAGGTTGGTGGAGGGCGGTTTATTTATAACTGCTGTCTACAAAAGTGTTAATGGATAAGACAAAGGTCAATGAATTAAAATTATGCTATGTACGACTAAAAATGAGTTGAAGAGGACTTTCATTTTCACTAAGAAGTTCAGAATTAAATTCAAGATATGCAAGTTTTTTTTAAATCATTTTCTAGATCACTCGATCAGCTACCAATACTAATGCTAAATTCGGAGGTGCTAATGTCTCAATAAATTACTTATATTAATCTCGTAATTTTCCTCCATAATGAGGGTGGTGGCTGGCAGAATTGATAGAGCGACGAAAAATATGCGTTGTGGTATTTAATTACGTCTCCTTAAGTTCTGAATTGAAATCTGTCCAGAATCGATAAATTAGCGACTTGTTAAATACTGGGGTTGATTTAATTAGTTGTTATCGTCCCCCAAATTCGAAGTCTTGTGTCTGCTAGAAATCAATTTTTCCATTGCTGTAATATTTAAGCAGCTATTTAACAAATAATTCATAACTGTGACACAATCGCATTAAATCATCTCTCACTTCTATAATTTCAGTCAATTCATTTTGAAATGTCTGTGAAGAGTCAGATCTCAAAATTCTAACAATGATACTGAATCTCACTTTAGTATTCTAATTCGGCGAAGTGTGAACTATTTATTGAACTGGCATACTATTGCAGTCATTCGACAGTCTCGAGCGAATTTTCGTGCTTGGTACTATCACGGGTAAGCATCGGCAAGGGAGACCGCATCGGCTGTGGGCTGATGACGTGAAACAGTGGATGGGCAGCCAACCTGTACACCAACTGCCTTGAACTGCCCAAAACCGATCATAGTAGCGAGCTCTTGTCAAGGTGGGCACCAGTGGTTGTTCGTCGACCTGATGGAAGGAAGGAAGGAAAATAGCTAGATAGATTTCTAAAGCGGATATCAGTTTATTAGCTGTCGCAAACTATCGTTGTATAAAATATCTATATGCTTTATCTATCTACCTAGGTGAGCGTATATGTGTGTGTGCTTGTAAATTGTATATTGTGTGTGTGTGCGTGCGTGTGCGTGTGTGTATTAGGATTTAAAATGTCAGTCTTAACATAATATTAAATATTAAATAATATTAAATATGTATACTCTAAAGTTTTGAGTACGTTCTTTCTTGTTTAATATTCAGTAACAGATTGTTATATATATATATATATATACACACACACACACACATATATATACACACACACACACATATATATATACACACACAAACACACACACACACACACATATATATATACACACACAAACACACACACACATATATATATATATATATACACACACACACATACACACATACACACATATATATATATATACACACACACATACACATATATATATATACACACACACACACACACACACATATATATATATATATACACACACACATTATATATATATATATATATATATATATCATCTCAATGATCAATTATGTAGTATATGCAAATATACAACGCCGTTGATCATTTATACATTACGTAGCGTTCGTAAATGGCTATAAATCAACCTAGGACTTTCTTTTATATAAATCGTTTTGTTCATATTACTTTCTCCTATTTTTTTTTTTTAACGGAGTCTAATGTGCATTATGGTGTCATTTACGTTGTTACTACCTGGAATTTTTTGGTTTTGGCGAAGAAAGTGCATCGTTTCAAGTTAACTTATTCGTTTGTTCTTAAATGGACCAACAAAGTCTTGTGTCAACTAATTTTGTTATACTATTTTTAGTTCTGTATTATGTATACCTTTTTAAAGTTAGCTATCTGAGTATGTTGCTAAACTAAATGCACATTTTTTACGATCATCTTCCCCATCATCTTCATTTTGTTTTTCGTTTTTCTGTTCTTTAACATTTTTTATTTATTTTCCTGCTCATTCATATTGTCCTTTTCGTTATTTATTATTATCGTCTTGTTCTTCATATTGTTGTTGTTTTTCGTTATCTTATGCTATGTTCCTTATTTAAAGCTTACTTTTATTTAAACATTAATCACTGGGGTTTACTTTCGCCTGTGTGTGTGTTTGTCTGTAGATACTGAGAAGCAATTTTTTAACCATTTACCTGCTTTAGAAGAGACATTTTCCAATTTAATCGCTCTAGTTGGAGGACTTCAAAACAAACTGTCTCAGAATGTGATTCAAAGACAAATCTCCTAACGTTGCGTTCCCGGCTATGTTTTATTTTTGTTTTTGTTGTTGTTACTATCATTGTTGCCGTTGTTATTGTTGCCATTATTTCGTTTGATCTTGTTTTTACTTGGAAATCCATTCCAATATGTATATAACCATTTAAGTATTAGGCGACCGGCTACTTGTTCAGAATCAATAAATCAAGCAGCTACGTAGTTAATATACATTTAACATAGTACAGCATCAAAGCAATCATATACTATCTTTCTTTCTTTCTTTTCTTTTTGTTAATCACCATTACAGGGAGGTTTTGTAATCTGCTAGAATTTATATCAGATTTTAAGGTGGCTAAATGACTGGAACATTTCTCCATCCTGGCTACAGCGCCTGTCTATCGCATGACATGATTTTAGTGCAGCACTTTAAGCTAAATAATCATTCAACAATTTACACAGTAGAAAACTACTGCTCACTTTGGTTATCCCCATTAAGTAGCGTCGAAGACAAGATGCGAACCGTTGACAGTCAGTTGGCAGTCAGTGGATTTAATTGTCTCCATTCAGGTTAGTTTGTAAGAGAGAACAAATTCGTCTATTTAGATGGGACTGGACGCAACTGTACTGAACTATGAGGATTGATTTTACAAGAAAACACGAACTGACGAAGGAACCTCTAACTTTGTCGCTCGACCTGTTAGAAATGGTAGCCAAATCTTCCCCAAATCACACATTACCACCTTTAACATACGGGATGGTCACCGCTGAAACATCTTTGATCCTAAATTTTGCTTGATCAGGGCTGACTTTGGGCTAAGCCGTGACAACTGAAAGGTTTTCATGCCACTAACAAGATGATACCTAGAAAAAACTGAAGTATGCGAAAGAGCATATGATTATCTTTACTATTATTTTACTAATATTATTTTAATATATCCAGCAAATACGAGAGATAACACTCCGGATATGTTTCGGTCTTATTAAACTTCCTCAGCGAATCATAGACTTCAAACGTAGTTGCCGAAGTAGTGATGAGAGAATCACTAAGTAAATGTATAATATTATACACTACTTGGGGCGTAGAAAATTAGCGTATTTTAGAGAATAAATTCCTTGTTATGAAAGGTAAATATAATAACTGTTGTACATTTCCAGCTCGAACTGTAGGTAAGATTTTCTCGAAAATGAGGTAGAAACTAATAGAATGAGAAGTTCGTGAAGCTATTCAAAAGAGGCGATAAGATCAGTTCATATTCGTGTAGTTATGTTTCTGCCTAAAATGAGTTACACTATACATGGAGAGAATAATCACTTCATGAGGCTGTTCAAAAGAGGTGATAAAATCATTCATATTCCAGAAGAGTTTCATTTTATGGCTGCACGGTAACATAATTTGGTATAGGGCCAGATGATCTGATATAAGAAAAACCTCTTCCTTTATTACTACTGCAAACAGTAAAAAGATTTCACAGCCAGATATTCATCATTCAGAATAAGCTAAATTAGCCACCAGATTTCAATGAGCTGTAATTCGCTATCTGAAGACTAGAAATAATTGATAATCTCTTTTAATTTGAAACCCTGATAACTGAACGAAGTTGAAAACATTATATATACATCGGCATGCAATATTTCAATAGCGCACCATGCTATAATTTCAAGCAGCAGCATCAAGAATATCACTTCGTACATTCTGTTAGAAGATATCTAATATGGCTCCGAAAGATCGTGTGATAATCAGTCGATATCTTTGTCCAAAACATTGAATAAGTACTCCGGCAGATTATATAATCGGAACTTTCTCTAAATCAGTAGATAAAATTAATCAACGAGAACTGAAAACAGACATTGATGTGTGTTGGAATTTGAAGAAAGATGCTTAAAATGAATTAAAGATGTTCCCACAAAGAGCGTTTAGGGGCTAAATATATAAATTAGAAATTTATATATATTGATATATTATATATTTATATACTATATGTTTATATATTTATTTATATATCAAATATATACATATATATATATATATATATATAACCTTTTAAATATACATATGCATATCATGTTTTTTTGTCGATCCTAGTACTTATATCAGGCTAATATTTATCTTACTATTTTGTGTTGAACCGATCGGTTATCATTTTAACTAAACACTAGTCCTGCTTTCACTGATGGTATTGTCTCAAACACGTAAACACACCATATTAATTATTAATGTCCTCCTTAGATTCTAAATATGGAATTACGACGAAATATTTTGAACATTTCTCCGTTATGTCCAGTTAGGTGCCTAATACCTATTATAAACCTAAAAGCAGCCCTAACGGGTTTTATATAATACTTATAGAATATATAAATTCACCATTTTTCCACTTGTATTATCCCGCTAATTTAATTCTCACATACACACACACACACACTCGATCCAACCTTTTAAAAACTATATATAACTTTATTCTTTCTAATCATTACTTATATAATTCGCAAGAAGACACTTCGGTACCTTAGTCAGTAATCAACTATTTTGTTCAGCTATAATAAATAAATATATTATATTCGGTTATATTATAAACTGGTATTGAGTTCTTTACTAAAGTTCGTAGTTTTTTGGTCGTGTGAACAAACACAGTCTATAAAGTTCCAAAGTTTCCTCGTATTTCTACGACCTGGACTCTGACACAATTCCACTGTTTCTGTTGAATATCAATTGCTGGAGAGCTTTTGTAAGCCCCGGAAAATGTTTCTTTCTTTTTCAATTTCTTTCTCAATATCTTAATTACATTCCTATTTAAGCATGGAAGTCGTTAATGTCTTCAAACATGTTAGTTTGATGATAGTAATTCTTTCATGCTTTGGCCAGATATCCATTTGTATGTATGACCTACCTTCTTTCTTTGTTGAACCTTTTGACTTGTTACTTTCAGATTCAATTTCTCTGTTTTCTTTCTCTTCGCTCTTCTTCCAAATTACTATCTTGTTTTGTTTTGTCCATTTGCGCGTGTGACTTAGCTTCTTTCTTTTTGAACATCTTTACTTGTTGCTTTCAGATTCAATTTCTCTGTTTTCTTTCTCTTCGTCCTACTTCCAAATTGCTATCGTGTTTTATTTTGTTTTATGCATTCTTTTATCATTATTATTAGTAGTATTTTCTCTGGGCCTGGGAGGTGGAGTTTTGAACGGTTGGAGACATCGGTCGCTATGTATTTATAATTTGTCTTTATGTACGTTTCTAATACATGCTTGTAAACGCAGCATAGCCGATGGTTAAGACGTTTGATTCGTAATCACGATATCTTGGATTCAATCCCACTACGTGGCATCTTGGACCAGTGTCTTTAATGTCTTATTTTAGATAATTACTATATTGCTGTAGCTAACCGCTGTTCGTAGCAGAAATACAACTAAACTGTATTTAGGCATATGAAATATTATGCAACTGATCTAAAGGGGACATTTATTTGCACACCTTAAATTGTCCTAGGTCAGCCCCGATCGGGCAGACCTGTTATCAAAGGAGTTCCATTCGTGTTCCTTTTATTGTAATTGCGGAGATTTCGCTGCTATTTCTAGAAAGCCGAGCGTCTATGTAGAGACCTCCATAGTTGGTTCGTCACACCTTAAGTTGGATGCATTGGTTTTTCTCCATTCGGATTTAAGGTAAATATGAGATTTGCCCTCTAGTATGCAAACTAATTCAGTTTATAATATTTACATCTAGCATTTTCTTTTAATCCTTCCCATGTTACATTATTTCTCCCCTGTCCTATTGCCTTACAACTAGTAGAATAGTTTACTTTTTCTCGGAGTAAAAGTAATTATTTATTATCAAACTTAAGGCATATAGTGAAAGTTACAATCCAATTAAAGTTTAGTATTTTATATCGTAACTATGAAAAAGGGTTTTTTCCATCATATGTAACTAACTTAAGGTTTTCATAGTTATCCAATAAAATATAATTAAATATTGGAGTGAACAGCGATACTTTCGTTCACTCAACTGGACGCGTTTATTCACATTTGCATGTTTTTCATCGGGGAAGTTTATTCAAACTGGTGAGGTTGTGCTTGGTAAATAAATATGAAACAAAACCTCACCAGATTGAATGAATTTCCTCAGTGAAACACATTTCAATGCTACTGAACGCTTCCAGTTTAGGAGTCAACTGTATTGCTGTTCGCTCCTATTTCATTTCAGTGTTTACTGTACACCAATCGTTTAAACATAACTTTGAAACACTTAACTTTAACTTAAACTCAGTAATAATACATTGTTCATGAGCTGAAAGGATGAGATATAAGGCTATTGAAACGTGCGGCTACAGATGATGAAAAAAGAAACAACAAGCTAATCGACAATCCAATATTTTGCTAGCTTTGTGTAACGTATTCATTTTTGTGTAGCGTATACATGTTTGATCAATAAAAGATCACGCGATACCAAACCTGCAGTATGGTTTTTATAATCAATTATGCAATATCAAATTATCTCATGCACGTGTGACAAATAGAATCAATTGTTTGACACCTTTTGTTTGTTTTATCAATCAAGGGCATTCATTAATAATTGGTTAACAGTGTTGTCTTCACTAAACAAATTAGAAGATTTGGATTATACGTTGTACGTCAACAAAACATTTGTTAATATCATACTGCATTTCTAGCGCCTACAACAGTGATCTTCATTTCTATGTTGCACCTCCTTGCTGCTAGGTGGGCTGGAGTATCCACGTATCAGCCACCCGTTGATAACAAAACAGAAAACCCAATAATTCTTTGCCCGATAGATCAAGACCCTATCGATCGGTTAACTATGACACACACACACATACACACAAACACACAAACACACACACACACACACACACACACACACACACACACACACACAGAGAGTCGGTTTCGGCGGGATTTATACATACGATACAAAAAGATGTAACCCGATTCCGCAGTGTGTTGTGTATGTATATAAAATCAAGTACCTTCACATGTGTAGGGATAGTAAGCTCTCGGGGAAGCATGCTTGTGATGCAGTTCCGGTTTCTAGTTGAGCCATTTCACTTACCTTTCTTTTCGTAAATTGTTCTGATTGGTGTTGTCGTTAAACCACAAGTCGGCTACTGATCGAGAAGACTTATGATCAAAGGCGTTTTAGCCGTGACCATCTTGACATTAGCCAATGTCTCTTTACTTTTTAATAATAATAGCAACATCCACGAAAACGGTAACTTCCACAACGGTAAAATCTACGTGGTCGCTAAACCTACAAGAATAACGCCCAAATTTGTTTCAAATTACACCCAACTCTAAACCCCACAAAAACGAAACATTTAATAATGTAGTCCGAGATGTGTTGTGCCTAAAGACGACGATGATTACGGATTGAATGCCTTTAATCATAGCTCTGGTCGAACATGGCTGACCTGGGGCTAAATGACAACGACAACGATATCTACATTAACATCTACAACGACGACAACATCCCCAACGACGACAGCATCCACGACACCAACAACACTCACCAACAACATTCAGAACGTCAACATCCACGACACCATCATACACGTCTACAACAACTACAACAACCACGACAACAACTACAACATCCACAACAACTACAACAACAACTACAACATCCACGACAACAACTACAACATCCACGACAACATCCACAACAACCACGACAACAACTACAACATCCACGACAATAATAACAACAGTCACGAAAACAAGATTAAAGACATTAAAAATATTCACAACAAACAATACCAATAATAAACAATAACAATAACAAACAACAGCAATAACAAACAATACCAATAACAAACAGTAAGAATGAAAACAACAATAACAATATAATCAATTACGATAGTAGCGCTATCAAAAGTGACAACAGTAAACACCACAATAACTCACAAATGTAACAACAAACAGCAACAAAAATAGTAGCACCATGTATAATAATAACAGTTACCTTCAATAACCCATACTATCTAAATGCCACCACCACCATTCTTTCCCCGATCTTCTCCCAGTACACGACACTATATAGAACACCGCTTTACATCATATACAACATTCAACAATGGCAACATTCCATTCCATTTATGGCTGTAAATACATTAATGTCATTGACACATAACATGAAATAATCAAAGCATTTTAAGTGATGATGCTTGGTTGAGACGCTTGGCACATTTCTCTGGCAATGTTTTCTTTAGATTCTGTCAAAAGAAAAAAAAGTGTTTTCACTCTGCAAAGCCTTTAATGAAGGCTCAGAGACATTTAACATTATGTTGTTGTCCCCCCCCCTATTCCCTACCAGGTCATTCTTAAAGAAGTAGACCTATGATTAGAAAACGTTCCAGTTGTAAATACCCCGTATTTTTTTTGTATATTTTTGTATATTTTATTTTTGTTTCAATGTGTTGTTCCTTTCTCAACGAATGTGGGATGTTATTTGAGAGATTTGCCTGCTATTTCTAGCAGACTGGGCGACCACGTAGACGATTCCTCGCTGGCTCATTAAAATTATTTACATGAATCAGGGCGGTGGATTGACAGAATCATTAGAGCGTCGGACAAAATGCCTTGCAGTATTTGTTCCGGCTCTTTACGTTCAAAGTTCAAATTCCACCGAGGTTAACTTTACCTTTCATCCTTTCGGGATGGATAAAATACTTTCGGGATGGATAAAGTACCTCTCCCACCAAATTGTTGGTCTTGTAGCTATGTTAAAAACAATTATTTACAGGAATGTGTAAAGGCGGTGGATTAGCAGAATCGTTAGAGTGTCGAACAAAAATGTATTGCGGTATTCGTTCCGGCTCGTTACGTTCTGAGTTCAAATTCCGTCGAGGTTAACTTTGCCTTTCATCATTTCGGGGTCGATAAATAAGGTACCTGTCAAGTACTCAACTGTTCCACTCTCCTCAACATTTCTGGCCTTGCACCTATGTTAGAAAAGATTATTTACAGGAGTGTGGCACAAGCGAAACCGAACACGCGAGTTGCAGTCTGCTGTAATATACTACTACTACTGCTGCTACTACTACTGGTAATGATAATAGTAATAATACTCGTAATGTTTTCTTACATAATAATTTCATTATTAGCCATAAGGTCTCAAAGACAGAAGACAGAACAAAAGAGATGACACAACATATTTGGGGAGGTTTACATAAACACGATTAAAAAAAGGAATAACACAAACTAGAAATAAGAAGAAAATACCAACAAAACAAACTACTCAATAGGGGCACAGCTACCTAGGATCAATCAAGGAAACCCCACAAAACCTGGATCATCCTGACAACCATGAGCAAGTGCCCTTACACAATGCATTGAGGAAACACCCAACCGAAACTTGCTGACACAACAAATGAATAACATAAAACAAGAAAAATAAAAAAAGAAACAAAACAGCTGTATTATATTATAATCAATGCAGCTTTCGGTCAGTTATCTTCTGGTTTTAGATTAGCTAGAGAATGATTAACAGGCGAATTGCCACATTGGCAATATATCACTAGACAACGAGGGAACCTTTACGTGGTTGCTTCACATGCTAGAAATAGAAAACAAATCTCTCTCAAATTACACCCTATCGTCTTAAAAATGGAAACCTGTATTAGATGATGTAGTCTTAGATACACTGTGTCAAAGTAAATGATGAGATGGTCACAATTTGAAAATTTTGATCACAGGACTACTCGAAGTGAACGAAAAAAGTCTCAGAAAAAAAAAGTTATAATTATGGCTAGGAAAAGAGGTCGCAGTAAAAATTGTCACATTTCATTTAAATACCATTAGTAATAAACTAATTAATCAAATAATATTTTAAGTCGCTTATTAATTGACAATACATGAATTATACGCAATGACAATAATTAATACAATGGCATTACACGTATGTGAAAAAACACACACATTTTATTCAATATTTTAAATTTAAAAAACAACAACAAAAACACATCAAATCAGTTATTTATTGATGGTTTCGTGTGCCTTTTTCTTCCCTGGATTCCTGCTTGGAGTTAAACAACAACTACCACAAGAATAACAATATTCGCTGTCTTCCCAACCAAAACAATCCCGACCAACGATTATCACAATTTGACTATGTGTTTTTTTGTTGTTGTTTTTTAGTCATGTCATTTTGATTTTAACAACATGCTACGAAGAATATTTGCAGTACCAACATTTTCTTCCCAGTAAATCAAGATACGAGATGAAGATACAGTTCACTGCTGTAGGCAGAAATAGATTACAGTACAACTGAGGAGTGTTTCATTAATTTACAGTGTTGAATTCGAATCCTTCCATGGCAAATAGGCGAAACCCACATAGATAGATATAGATGTAGCACAGCAATAACAAAAACAGGAAGAATAAAAACAATCTACAAACCCCAGCCAAGATAAGATTTTATACAACTAATTGTTATTTACACACACGTCAACTGTTCTAGACATCTACTGGTAAATGACAAGAAAAGCAGTAATAACAAAACACAGCAAATAAAAGAAAAATCTCGAAACAAACGGAAAGAAAAGAAAGGGGGAAGGGGAAAAATCCTAAATAATTAGTTTTATCAGTATATAAACAAATTAAAAGTTAAAAATAAAGCCAATTTATCGAACCTAATTGGTTTTCTAGTAAACTGTGACTAATCACAGCGCCTGCATACACATTAACTTCACTTCTAATTAGAACAATTGTATTATCTCACAGTCTGTGACCTGTGTAATAGAAAAAAGCGTAAGTTCAAACTTAAATATTATACACTGGTTTATGTGAAAGATTTCACTGGGGAAAATCTTTAAAAAAATGAATGCATGTGGTCAGAGTATTTTCCATTGGAGTAGTAGTTATATGTCCACTTCGCAGATATAGTCTTATCGCATTTGGTCTTATCTCTATTCTTATCTGCTGGAATTAAAAATATACAATTTGCAAATGGATACTGATGAGTATAGAATTCCGAAAAAATCGTATGCATATGATGATATTTCTTGTTTCCATACCATATTTACATTTTAACATTAATACTACACAAGAAAAGTGGTAATGTCAGACTCAGTAGAGGGCTGGACAAAATTCCATGTGGTATTTAGTTACACCCCATTATTCTCTGCATTCAAATCACGCCGAGGTAGATCATGCATTTTCTCTTTCTTGTGTCGATAAAATGAGTATCAGTTCCCGGGAGGATGGCAGGTAAAGTTGACCCCAACGGTAATTGAACTCGGAACAAAAAGAGATGTCAGTAAATGCCACCCCCTGCAATGCCACCTCCTGCAAGACGCTTAGTCAAGGACTCAACTGTAACTGCTACTCTACCATTTTAACAAAAATAATACTTTCTTTATTACTCTTTTACTTGTTTCAGTCATTTGACTGCGGCCATGCTGGGGCACCGCCTTGGAGGTCGATCAGATCGACC
>JAOPJM010001463.1:4214187-4221687 GCA_027124095.1 Muusoctopus leioderma | reverse complement strand
TGCATGTGCATTTGTATGTATCTGTAGATCAGTATTCAGCAGACGTGTGTATGCGCATGTGTGCGTGTGGTAGTGAGTGTTCAGCAGACATCCAAATGTCCGTTCAAGCGTGAAGGCTTGTGTGTGTGTGTGTGTGTATGTGTGTGTGTGTGTGTATGTGTATGTGTGTGTGTGTATGCGTATGGCTATAATAAAAAATATATCTCCATATTATATAAGACTTGTAGTGGATACATTTGATAAAAGTCAAAAGATAACGGGGAAATAAGAATACTTCAGTTAGACATATCAACACCTTGGGTACTTTAGTGGAGGACACGAACGAGGTATCCGATCTGATGATAACTTTCCCACTTCCTCCATCAGTCTTGAAGGTCCTGAAAAGAGTTTTGGGTGTTGTGCTTCGTCTTGTGACTTAGCTACAAACACACACACACACACACACACACACACACACACACACACACACACACACACACACACACACACATACACACACACACACACACACACACACACACACACACACACACACACGAACGCACACACGCACGCACGCACGCACACACGCATGCACGCACGCACGCCCCCCCCACACACACAACAAATTGGAAGTTTAGGAGTATTAGCACATACCAAGATACAAATGGAATGACTGAGACAGCAAGACAATTATGAAAAATGATCAAAAATAAACTGCGAAATACAAGAAAAACCAGTTGGGAAATGAAAGCCCTTCACTTTTATCTTTTCAAAAAGTTAAATACATATGAGTATCAGAATTCAAAGCCACCGACGATTGGCAGTTTTTATTCTCAAATGGATAACGAAAGGCCTATTAACGACAGGTAAAAATTATTTCAGGACAAATGCTTTGAATTATTAATTAGTTCATATGCTCTATGGTGTGTTATATACTTTTACTGGTTCACTAATTAAAAAAATCTGTACAATAGATGAGTTATCCTGGATAGCGACTAATATATAAACACTTTGAATGAGAGAAGATACGTGATTTTGACTGAACCATAGCTAAATGAGACTCAACTATAGTATGTTGAAATAGAAATTCTTCGTTTATCGAACTGGTATGTAATCTGGTTTTATGTCCAACTATATTATTGCAAGGCTAGAAATATATTCATGTATAGAATTAATATCTTCATATCAGCTTTGGTGTGTTGCATAATATTCCCAGATCAAAGTCTCTCAAATGTATTAAAAACAAAGCAACAGTAGAAAACACCATAAGGAATGCAAAATCTGGAAACTCATAATGACAGCAGAAAACAGTATTTTAATATTCTCCATAATTTATCCCATTCTAAATATTTTTTAAAGATAAAGCGGAGTGATTATTTACACTTCATTAGAAACGTTGTATACAACTGAATATTTCTACTGACTAACTTTTCAGAATAAACTTGATATAGTTGTACAAAGTAATAATGTACAAAGTAATAATGTACAAAGTATACTTTAGGATGGAAAGAAACAGATGTTATTGTATGATATGTTGAACAGAAAACAAAACTCAACTGGAATCGTTTAGTATAAGTTGTAACATATTGCTGTGGATTGTTTATAATATTGAAGGATGATTTTGTATAACGTATTGCAGATCTATGAGATAAGAATATTTACTTGATGAAAATAGAAACACCAATATTTACTTGATGAAAATAGAAACACCATATTTACAGTAATCTATGCCATTGCTGGCTTAAATAATGCGGTGACATTTAAAAGAAAAAATACAGTTATCGTTTAAAATGCTATTTTGAGTTTGTCTCTCACTTCATCTAATGAGAGACAGCCGTGAAAGAGCTTTTTAAGGGTATACTGTATTTTAAATCACAATCTTCAAACCAACAACCTGTTATATTTATTGTCAATTCCATGCACATGTCTATGAATTTAGAAAATGTTTTATGTTCATCCCATATATGTTCTTATCTAATAGATCTGCAATATGGTATACAAAACTCTCCTGCAATATTGCATACAATCCCCAACAACATGGTACCAAATATTTGCAAAATTGTTTCTAGTCTCAAAGACAACAATCCTAGATTTCTAAACCCCGTTTTCTTTTAATGATTTGAGAAATAATGGAAAGATTTGATATAGACACGAAATAATAATAATTAGATGTAGTCCCAATGATAGAACATTTAGAGAATGTTTTCGAAATTATTAAATTTATTTAAAGAAATACGTGAAAAACATTGACATAGATAGATAGAATGAACACACATACGTTGAAACACTAATAAATAATTGGAAAAACATGGACAGAAAATAGATCTATGATTTTTAATGACACCACTGGAAAAAGTATGTTTCATAATAACCAGAGTAATGATTAAATAATAATGCAAGAGGCATAGTGATACTTTGTATTTTTGTATTTAGTATTCATCGTAAGTAGATATTTCCAAAAGAATTTCAATGAGGCGTTCCCAAAACAGCCTTTGACCTTGTTTTTCTTTGGACCATTCCAAGTATGTTTTGCGCTTAAGCAGTAGAGCTAACCTCTTGGTCTGTAAATCAGCAGGTATTTCTTCAAGCAGTATTGGGACGACGATATCTTTCTTCTCTTCAAAGAACCGTTGCTGTGCAAGACTAGTTTCGAACTGGCACCATTGACTTTGAGCGAAGTCTGAAGATAACACCAATACCACCTTACGGCTTTGCTGAATACTATCTGTAATATTATCAATAATATCATTGCCAACCACAAAATCTCTGTCATGCAAACAGAGGTGTAGATGGTTATCTTCTTCTAGAACTGGCAATAAATTATTGATAACCCATTCAACATCGGACCTGCAGTAACATACAAAGGCATCATAAATATGTTCACTCGTATTTTCAAGAAATTGGTATTTCCTTCTCCTGGCAAAACACAGATAAATCCAGTATCGAATCGACCATCGTTTTGTATACGATACTATTCCAGAGATAATAAAAATAATAGAGAGTGTTCCAAGCACAAAACCTGATACAGCTATGGACGATGACTTTGTTTTGTTTTTACAGTAATCCCATGAACCGTAATATTTGGCTACCTGAAGGTTTTTCAGTTGAAGTGGTCCAGAACATAAATATGATTTAGGATAATATAGAAATCGGGTTGGAAATCGTTTCATCCAGTCTCGAAACCAAAGTATATCACAGGTGCATACGTAATCATTACAGGAGAGATCCCATTTAAGGTTCACATTAGATAACAGAGCTATTGCAAAAGAATTCTTATTTACACGAAATATTTTATTAAATGACAATGAAACCTTCCTTAGAGTGCTCATGACAGTACAGTTCGTCTTTTGCCATTTAAGAATCCATGTATGTGAAAGAATAAGTGTATGGAGCTTTTTCATATTGCATACACAATCTGGAATGATTTTCATCTTATTTCGAGTTATTTCTAAATATTCTAGGTTTGTTAAAACCTTTAAGATATCATTCATAGATGTATTTCCCTTGAAAGATACAGCTTCAAATTTCAACAAATTGATATGACGGCATGCATTAAACATACCACTCAAATTTGATGTAGACTTATAAAAAGTGATATTTTTTAGTATTAGTGAACGTAACGTTGTACTAGAAAAAGCATTGGCGCCGAGTCTTAAGTAGTGTGACGTCTTAGATGTGAGGGAAAACAGTTCTAACCGTTTTAAAGGAGCCAATGTCCTTGGTCTTATTAGGGATAAGCCAGGAGCATTGATATCTAACGTTTTTACCTGATTAAGACCTTTGAATATTCCGCTGTGCAGATTATCCCAATCATATAAAGATAAATCTAACGCCATCAACTTTGGAAATAAGATATTACTATTAGTATCTATAAATTGGGGCATGTCGGATATGAAGTTTCCATATAAGTATAAATGTGTTAGATATGAATGTTTTCCCCAAGATATAATTTTAGAAATGCTATTAAATCTTAAATCAAGTATTTTTAAATTCTTTAATGGCAGTAGCTCGCTACCGTTAAATATTGTTATTGCTGACCGCCTTACGCTTAATCGCGTAATATTGTTGTTTGTAATACCATTTAAAAACTTGAACGTCCACGCTCTTTTATTGAACCCCTCAAATCCTAATGAAGTTACATTTATAAAAGAAATACTTTGAAAGATTCGTTGCAAAACACGGTCTGACAATTGACACTTCTTGAAATTAAGAACTTTTAGGGTGTTCAGTCCTGAAAAAGCACCTTCAGATGCATTTGAAAACGCACAACCTGTAAATGTTAATACTGTCAAATGTATGGTAGTTAAATTCCACAAGGTTTTATAACAGAGTATAGAAAATTCAGGATATATAATTTCTACATTCGTCGTGTTGGCTGGAGGCTTTGGTATATATGATAGATTTTCGCAATAGCATTTTCTCTTATTGCATTCCCACGATTCATCAGTGGGTGATACGATAATGAATGCAATTACAACATTTACAATAATTAATCTAATCAAGGAATAGCAAAGAGCCATATTGATGCCATTAACATTTATCAAGATATTTTAAATTTCAACGTATTCATTTGTATTCGCCCTTTTCATTATTATAATCCTACAAATATTATTTCAATATTTCACTGATCTGAGTAGCTGGTACATTGTTTGATGAAAAATATATCATATTTAAAATAAACTCTACTATATAGATTATTTCAATATTTTGCTTATTACTTCCTTATTCTTTATACAATTGTATCAATGAGTTAATATCAGAAGTGAGTCCATCAGATTGTTCAAAAGAATAATTTTAAAATATGATATTAAAAATTTAGAAACAAAAACAACCTATTAGTTCCAGATATAAAATTAAACCTCCATAATTGCTGTCAAATCCATGTGTATTTAAACTGATTCCATGTTCATTTCCGCCAATAATTGTGAAAAGATGGTTTTCGTTCCAGTTCTACAAAAAAACATGACATTTATAATAGTTATGAATATCAAGTGTTAATCTATTAGAAATGCACGTTCACACGGTATTAATTATTCATTTGTATTATTACTAGCTTAACAAATGGTTAACAAGTTGACAATTTACAATAGACGTCTACAGGGCTGGCACCCAGCTTCCATTTCCTTAATATTAAGAGGATCAGAGAAAATTATTTCTCTGCAAGAGACGCCCATCCGTTATTCTTTAACTTTTTTTCCGTTACAAGTGAATTTATTTAGAAGTTACTGTACGTATTTCTGACAGCGGAGACAAAGTAGAATAATCGTCAAGCCTTAAACTTAATTTGAATACACAGACAGGTGGTACTACTGTGTCAACGAGGTAGTGTGAGAGCCTCTAAGTGGTCGCTTGACCTGCTAGAAATAGAAAGCAAATCTCCCTCAAAATTGCACCTTACCGACTTAGGAGAAGAGAAAGAAATATTGGATAATGTGCACTCTGCCAGGACAAAGACGGAATGATCTTTGCTGGAATACATTGGAACATAGGTCTGCTTGATCAGGACTGACGTCGAACTAAACAGCAGCAACAACAACAACTACTACTGTATACATAAGGCATTTAATCTATGATGGTGGTGTACAGAACTTAATCATTTTAGCTTACTGTTCTAATGTCATACGACAAATTCTGTGATTATTGGTGGTCTATGTTGAAATATTAGCACTAGCATATGTTGCATTACAGTTCAAAATTGATTACATAAACTCAGCGAGTAATACACTGATTGTAATTTTTCGTTGATTTGTTTTCTATAAAATCATTTATATCGGTGATATGAAATATCGATAATATCAATTTAAGAATGGCGGATATAAAAAAAAATGTATAACAAATGAAAGAAAGGTTTTGTTTTTAGTTGGAGAAGGAAAAGCTTGTTATCTGTTATAATGGTTTATGTAATATGTGTAATGTTTCTTAGAAAGACTAACATTCTCATATTTCTGTGTGAGACCCATTGGGTCATAGTGGTCCAACTTGAAGACTTTGCATTCGTGTTATAATACAAAGAGTGTAAGATCCCGTGAATGTAACCCAGTTAATATCTACGGCAGTTCAGTGTGTGTGGCCCGGCAATCGCACTAAATCTCGACTGACAAGCTAATTATATCATTGTTATAACTCTCGTGGTAGGTAATTAATACTAGAGTGGACTAGAACTATTCAGGATTTAATTCAATTGGTCATAGACACAAGGTAGCAATGGCACTCTGATAATCTGTTGTCTGCTCTAGCTGCGTCTCTTTCATACTTGTTGGCTATTGACAATGCGATTTCATGACATTCATGTCATTTTACAAAGTCTTATTGATAGTACATATATAGGAAGTATAATGTCACGTACTGATTTTTGGAAAAATTGTAGATGAAAAGATTTAAGAAATTGGAATCGTGGTCAGTTGACACTACTATTTTACTTTCAGGATGCTTATTTTACCCATCAAACACAAACTATAGTTCAATGGTAGTGTCTAGATAAATTGTGCAATGGCATTTAAGTGCAGTAATTCAATTTAGAATTTGCCAGCATGAATTATATATGCAGCAATACAACACATACCAAACTGACATTGAAATATGATTAAACTATACGGTCATAAGGTTCTTAAGGAAGCGTTGATTGTCGTTTTATAACACACATAGTGTAAATAAGAGTTCTTTTACAAAAGCTCTCTTTTCTAATGTGAACCGTAAAGGGATATCCCTGTAATACGTACGTATACAACCGTCATATACTTTGGATTCGGGACTGGATTAGACGGTTTTCAACGCAATCTATATATTATCCTAAATCACATTTATGTTCTAGTCCAACTCTGTTGCAATACTTTCAAGGAGCCAAAATGTGTATGATAATAATTCTATTAGATTAACAATATGGCTGAAGGTTTAATAGATCTATCTCTTTTGCTGTACTCTACTTGCTTTCTTAGATATATACATACATACACACATTGATACATGACTACACTAATTCTTACGATATTTCTACAATTAAACAAAGTGGAAGTTCTAAACCAAGAACAAAAAAAAACCCCAAAAAGACGTAACTATAAAGATAAAATATTTTCTACATTCATATATAGCTATATTTTCTTTTTGAACGGAAAGATCCTATATTTTATGACTAATGCGAGCAGAAATCGGTAGCTAGTAGAAATGACAATTTAAGTACGTCAAAGTATTTTGCGTCGTTTCTATAAGTTCGGAGTTATTTAAAAGTGTGCTTTTAAATAGATTGTATGTTTTTATCGAGTGCTATATGTTTTGGATATTTATGATATTAGTTACCAAGAGTGTAAGATATGATATGATATATATATATATATATATACATACACAAAACAATTCTGGGTTACCTGTTCAGTTGAACAAGGTAAGGCCACTTAGAATAAGGTACTCAAAGTAAGAAACTGAGTGTATAGAATTTTTATTCGGTAATTAGTCCAACAAAAGTACTCTTGGTTCGTATAAGAAACACACCAGGGTCAGTTCCTGATGTGTTTCGTAAACGAA
>JAOPJM010001463.1:4053557-4066046 GCA_027124095.1 Muusoctopus leioderma | reverse complement strand
AAGAAGTTTAAATATAAACAAAGATTAACAATCCTGTTAAGGACTAGCACTTTAATAACAGGTAAAATCCGGAATCCAAGAAAACTAGTGAGGGATTGTTTCACCAACAATATAAGTATAATCCAAGGCAGTTTGAATGTATGAATATATTTTATTTAGATTTTGTTAATTTAATAACAGTTCCTCTTCGAAATACAAAATTAAAATGTATAACACAAATCAAGCAATACTTAAACACTGACTCAAAGTGGCGAATTGGCAGAGTCATTAGAAAGTCGGATAAAATGTTTTGCAGTATTTGTTCCGGTTCACTGCACTCTGGCTTTAAATCACACCGAGGTCAACTTTGCCTTTCATCCATCCGGGGTAGATAAATAAAGTACCAGTCTAAGGCGGTGGACTGGCGGAATCTTTAGGGTGTCGGACGAGATGTCTCGTGATATTTATTCCGGCCATTTGCGTTCTGAGTTCAAATCCCGCCGTAGCCTACTTGGGTGGTAGACTTAATCCGTCAGCCATCTTAACATCACCACCTTGCTCTTGTGTGTCTTTAGCGGAGTCCATTCTGTTGCAAGCATTCGGGCTAGGCCTCTGATCGGAGGCTAACTTTCTCACTCCCTCCCACTAATCTCGGAGGCCCTGAAAAATGTTAATGGGTACTGTCCGTACCTCCTAACTAAGTGATAAAAATGTTTCGATTAAGTCTTCCCTTCATTCATTCAAACATTATATATACCCTGCCTCCTCAAAATTCAACCAACTGTCTACTAGATAAAGAGGACGTTCTTATGTGCTCGCTTGACCTGCTAGAAATAGCATCCAATTCTCCCTCAAATTACACCATGCCATATCAAAAGAAATTAAAAACAGATTGGATAATGTAGCCCTAGATAAACTATGTCTGAATAAAAGATGGGATGGCCATGGCTTGATTGGCTTTGACTATAGATTTGCTCAATCAGGGTTGACATGGGTCAAACAACAACAACAACAACATCAAGCATCGTGTCCAGAATCATATTGATTCTCCAAAAGAACTTAGAAAAACAGTAAATAAGTACATGATGGAATAGTGAATAAAAATACTATATGGCAAAAAGTATATTTCTAGACATTTAGAATGTTATTTTAATGAAATATTACAAATTTATATAAACATTTTAAGTGCTGTTTTGTTTTCTTTATCCTCCAGACTTAATAGCAATTTAACAAACAAGTTACTTTACAACTCTAATTAAGAAAGATATGTTCAGATAAACATGCAGTTAGCTATATTGGAAAGATTTCTAGCTAATGAGTGTCATTTTCCTGTCAATTTCAATTAAAACATGGAAATTTTGAATTTAAGGTAAGACTTAACATTTATACGGGAAAATTGTATTTATTAATTGCTCTTGATATCGGTTAATTAGTTTTGTAACCCATCAGTGAAATGAAGTTAGGTAAATTGCTGTTGCAGAGAACATGCTCTAGGACATAGTATAAACGTTATCGTAAATGGAGTTAAATTAATTGTTGTTACTGAGATCAGTTTAAAAGTTAAATTGAACAGAATTTGTAAATTAATAAATGCACAAGAAGAGGAAAAAGCAATGTACAGAAAACAAACAAACAGTATCATATTTAATATTAAACCCTCAATCCAAAAGCTAGAAGCAGATCCATAGAAATTGCTTTTGTTTTTGTTTCTTTTAAAACGAATCTCTGTGTTTACTAATTAGAGAAAATTGATTTAAAATTAGGAACTGAAATAAGGTTACTGTATAAAATAGAGAAGGATGTTAAAATGAAGTAAATGAGATTGCATGTAAATGGGAAACCCATCTATTTTATTACACTAGCTGATTTAGAGATGACTCACTGAAAAACAGATGGAGCAAAAAACAGTTTGCTTAGGCATTCTTTGACAAAATAATTCAACTGACGCACAATCTAATTCATTCTTTCTCACCTGCCTAGTCTTAAAGGATTATCATGAGCTATGCTCCCCACACCCCTCTCTCTCTCCATTTCTCTTTTCTCGTATACAAGGATGAGTTAAAATGAATATATATTAGCTATAGATATTTTTGTCTTTCTTTTCGCTGAGAAATGATAACTTAAACAACTATTAAGATATAAACAATAAGAAAATAATATTAATGTAAAGCAGTACCTGAGACGCACTTAAAGACGTTTTTCGTGATTTACACTGCATTAAATTCTTTGAAAATAAGATGAACATTTATGACTACTATTACCTAAATATAATGTGACACCTAAATTGTTTGTTTTTTGTTAAGAATGAAAAAGGAAACGAGAACACCAATAATATATAACAAATAGAAAAGTGTAGGTTATTATAGGAAAAATAAAACATATAGAAAACTTTGAAGCACAAGCTGTCAAATCCTTATATTCAATACTCATTGTCTTTAGCAGAGGGTGAAGTAGAGAGGCTGAAACAAGAGAGTACTAACAAAATGTCTTACAGTATCTCGTGTTGTACCTGTACGTTCCCTGTTCAATTCCTGCTTGGGCTGACTATGTCCTTCATACACTTGTGGTTGATAAAATAACTACCAATCACATTCGATTGACTATACCCCTCCACTACAAATATAAGGATTTGACAATAAATGTAGAGTGGAGAACAAAATAATTCGGGGCATTTAGTTCCGTCTGTTTACGTTCTCATTACAAATCTTGTCGCCGTCAACTTCGCTTTTTATCATTCTTGCATCGATGAAATAAAGTACTATTTAAATGCAGGAGGCGATTTCGCCTAAACTAGAAATCATTATTATTAATATTCGTGTTTTTTGCCGTAGCAAAACGTCTCTTTGTGTGCTACATGCTGTGGACTCTATATTGTTGATTTTCAATGAGCTGGATGATTATTTTTCGTGTCGTATTGCGTGAGTTTGTTTACAAAGTACGGGGTGAGTTTATTTATTTTTACTGTTTCGGGCAAAAATGATTTTAGACACCTTTGGTTAGAATTGTTTCGCATGCAACACTACGACTCCTCAAAATAGAAAAACTTTTAAATTTCTGCAAACACAAAAGAAAATTGTGGAAACAAGTGAATAAATCTGCTTTGCAGCAGGACACATGTACTTTAGAAGAAGAAAATAATGAGTTTTCCATGGAAAATTGCGTTGAGAATGGTTTTGGTAACTTGTTTGGTAGTGGTAACAAAAACATAAACACCAGCAGTGACGCTCACATACACACATACAACATGCCGAGCGAAAATTTTACAAATGGAAGCAGATTGGCAAAAGTCGCCCCAAACAACATAATTCTGAATATAGGCAGAGTCCAATCCTAGAGGAAATTGTGGCAAAATTATGTCACCAACGATTCTGTCTCCTTGCCCAATAAACTTGTTCCAGAGCGGGTAAGGAAAAAGTCAATATATGTACATACGATTATGTCACGAAGAGGCTTTCTCTATGTCCTAGAAAGACCAATTACAGAAAGCCTGGCCAGTGTGTGAACCAGCATCTTATCCATTGACCGTGGCAAGGCTTACGTTACCGATTGTCTGTCCTTCAAGACAAGTCAAAGTGCAACGTCAAGCAGAGATAGAGCATCAAACATCCATCTATAGGCACGCACTTCAGTACACGGGCAAACGTAGCAGCACAAAGATGGTTGTCAGAATCGTTGGAAGTGACATTGACTCCTGGCTCGTTATCACTTTTGTAGCGCAATATGGGCGGTTGGTAAGCGCGGAGTGACGAGGAATTACATGTGGTCGGGAGAGGCGAGCATGCACGTGCAATTCTTGATGACCCCTCAAGACTCCATAGTCATTGCAGAGCTATAATCTGTCGTTGGCGCAGAGACAAATGTAATGCGATTGGTGGTGCAGAGCAGAAAACCCGGCAGTTATACCTCTAGAAGTAAGAGCCACTTGAAAGCTTTCTACCTCTAGGGGTTGGAAAGAAAAAGAAAGAAGAGAGTACCTGACAGCAGCAGCAGCAGCAGCAACAACACCAGGTCCAACAAGGTAACCTGTTCAACAGCAGCGCCGGTCAAAGCTCCACGAAATTTGGAAGCTATAACACCATCCTTAATATCAGAAGTGGACGATAACGAAGCCCCTCTCCCAGCTGTACTACCCTATCCAATTGCAAAGGTAGGGACCAGATGAATCCTGAGGGGTAAGGGCAGATATTTGTGATTGACGTTGGGACGAAAAAAAGAAACGAAAAGTCAGGTCTGTCAGAAAGCTTCCAGGAGACTGGAGGGAATACATATCCTCTGAAATTGATGTGATTTTACGGTTATCAAAAAAACTAACGTCGGACTACTCGCATTGGTATTTGAACTAGAGGATAATCAGCCAACACATATGTGGATGGACTGGGAGTTGGTGCAAGAAAACCGGGAGCACCTGGACGATTAAGTTTTGCTGAAGACCACACAACAGGTTTATGAAGGTTTAAAGGATTATTGACTTGCCTTTTAAAGGCGTGTTTCCTTGCCTTTCAAGTCTGGATCCAATAAAAAGGCACATAGGTGCATTTGTGTATACCAGGGGGGGGGGATTTTAGATTACCCCTGCTTCACTTTACCTCCCGGAAACTTAAAATCGTGTTCAGATTACTGGGAGGTAGGATGAAATCGATTTCAAAATAACCCCGGAGGTAGCTTGAAGGCAATTTATACACTTCAAATGCAAACAAAATAAATTTATACACAAAACAACGTACTACAGTCGTAAATCCCCTAACCCTAATCAGTTTCTGATTTGAAGAACAATTTTCTTTGTCTAAATAAAAAAAGTATTTTTGTAGGTTCACCGATGTTCAAAACATAAAAATCCAAAGACTGTTTTTCTATTTTAAAAAGCCATAATAAAAAATCTTGGGGTGGGGGGGGTGAACAATTCAACATTTTTTAAGTATTTTTTATTTTTTCACATTTTAAGACCAGCTTACAATCATATCTTTCATGTGTTTTATGCAATAACCATATGATGAATTGTAAACATTAGAATTTATCATTTTAGCTAAATCAGAGAGGCAAGTAATACGAGCAGTGTAGGGGTAATTTAAAATCAGGTTCATGCTACCTCCAGAGGTAGTATGAATGCGATTTCAGATGACTGGGTGGTAATTTTAAATGTCGGGGTAGCTTGAAGTCTTTACAGGGGTTCCATTATAATGAGTGGTGGCGGGCAGAATCGTGAAGTGCTCTAATCTGACCTAGTTAGTGGTTTCTCACCCGTGTGGGGGTGGCATACCCTAGTACGTTTTATATAATTGTATATTTAATCTGCGGTTATCAAATTTGTTAAACGTTCATTGCATAACGTCCTTACCGCTCCCTTTGCTTTTATGTAACTTTTTTCTTTTCCATACCCCGCATGTTTTGTAAAACCCATATATAATTTCTTCAAGTTTCACTTGGAGAGAAAGATGAGGGAGGAAAATGAGGTGCTGGATTAGAGTGGCGAGAATAGCCGATTAAACGGAACTACTCTCAGCCTGCGTCTAGGCCGAAGAAAACAGTTGCAAGAGGGCATTTGCCCTTAGTAGGGGTTCCTGGATTGGTCCTATGTGGCTTTTCCCTGTGGAGAAGTCTCAGTTAATTCATTTTGTATGCTGTTGTATTACATGCCTGTTTTCTTCGCAATCGATTCTGCGTAAACCTCCACGGATTTTGTAATTTATCCTTCGGGTATCCATTTATTCGTCGTCTCTGTGGCAAATAAAATAAATTATTATTGTAATTGCTATTAATATGATTAAGGGTAGAGTCTTGAAGTATTTACGTCCCTTGCGGTATTACGCCACCTTACGTTCGCAGTCGAAATATCGTTTACTTTGTCTTCACCTTATATTCATCGGGTGTTGATAAAATAACACAAGTACTGTGTTTAATTTGACCGGTCGTTCCCTCCGACCCGAAGTTGTACTATTGCGCCTATATTTGAAATCATTATTATTATTAGAATTATTATTATTACAGGTTTATTTGACAGTGTTTATATCAAGTTAGCCTTTCATATTGAGAAACAATATATCTCTGGATATGACACATGTTATCCAGACTTATCTCATTTGAAACATGTATCTTATTCTACAGCAACAAGTTGCAAAGAAGAAAATATTTCGTGAGCCAGACTTCTTTGACGACAGCCTATTCCGTTTCTATATGGCGTAGTCCACAGTGTAAGAGATATTGAACATCCAACATTAGTCAATCCGCTTTCGCTATCGGTCTCTATCCGTGACGACATTAGCAGCTTCAGTAAATCTATTTAGATCTCATTAACTCCGGAAAAGTATGTTTTACTCAAATATTCTCCAATACAATAAGCTAAGCGTGGTTTTTGTTATTCAAAATAGTAATCAGTGGTGTATTTGATATTCTCAAAGAATGTATAATCAAAATTTATCTTTTTGAAAATATAAATGCTAACAGCTGTGGTCTACGCTCTTGCAATTAGCCGTTCATAATTTATATTTGTGAAAAATAATCTCCAAGTGCGTATCGTAAAAGAGAGTCATCTCACCGTTTACCTCTTCGGCGAGTGTTTTTATTATCATGGCTTTCACTTCCATAGAACAAAACTGTTTCAATGCAAGATTGGAAAAGTAGCATTTTAATTATATCACTGTGTGAACAATACCAAAGTAAAGTTTGTGCACTGGTACTCATGCTAATTAGCGTCATTGTATGTAAAGATTTCTGCTGTGTATACGAGTTATACCCATAAAGCTAATGCCTAATACTGATTTATATAATGTTATGCAGATGAGAAACAATATATCTCTGGATATGACAATTTTTCACGAGTAAATCTTCTCAGAATATTCTGGAACCCATTCATCATAGCTGATATATATGAGTCATTATATAATTATAATTTGTTGACTAGGCTATGTTTTCCTCCACATAAAAAGTAAAAACAGTTTTAAGCGAAGCAACATTATTATCCTCTCTAACAAACGAATATATAGAGGTAGGATGAACGATTAAATACGGTATATGTCTAACTGTTCACGAGTGATAAGTTAAGTTCAAATTGAAACTACGTATTTCATTGTCTTTCTGCGAGTCACAGCACAAGCGTTCTCACCGCAACTCCAGCCAATAAATTTCTGCGAGTCACAGCACAGGCGTTCTCGCCGCAACTCCAGCCAATAAATTTCTACGAATTGAGCTAAAACACAATTTTCAGGTTTTGGTTTTTTTTTAATGCTCTAGTCTCAGAAACAACAATCATTGATTCCCAAAGCTCTAGTTATTTGGATGATTTGAGAAATAAGAATTTCTCATTTGACATAGACACGATATAATGATAATTGTGATTCTAGGTAGGACACATCATTCAACATTGCCTCAGTTCGCCCAGCTGTTGAGAATGTCGACCAGTGTAGTTGAAGGAAAGTTAACCATAATAGACCAGCACCAATTAAAATGGAATATTGATCTCATCTGCTTCATATTACGAAACCAAACAATAGCAACAGCCCAAACACGTCTCCTGAGGCTGATGAGGTATTTACATATATATTCATTTTCGTTCGAACCCGTAACTCCTAATGGACTCGTAGGGGCTACACCGTAACACACGGCGTTTCTTGGGCATTCATTTAAAACTGGTGGTGTCCATCCCCTCACCAGGACTGACAACAGCCGATTTCTTCCACAGAGAGAGAGGGAGAGGGAGAGAAAGAAAGACAGAAAGGGAGAGAGAAGAATCGACGCCAGTATTGGATTGGTAGTTTATTTATCGACCCCGAAGAGGTGAAAGGTAAAGTTGACCTCGGCGGCATTTGAACTCAGAGCACAGAGAGTCGGAACGAATACCGCAAAGCATTCTAACCGACGCTTTTATGACTCTGCGAATTCGCCGCCTATTTACATACACACGTGCGCGCATACACACACATATATTTATGATAATAAATGCGAATTTGTGTGCGTGTATTCGCATGGCTTTCTGGCTTATAGACTCAGCGCCCTGGGGCCTCTACCCCAACAAATGGCACATATTTGGAATCAGGGTAACACCGGAAGTGTTCCTATGCTACTTTGGTCCACCGGCCTGCGGCGTAAATTCGGACCTCTCTATAACACCTTTAGTTAAATACGACCATCAGAATGCGAACCAAGAAGTATAACAATCGAAGTAGAAGTATAGAGAGCAAATAAACTGCATAGTGATATAAAACAAGCAGCAGTATACTCTGGAGGTGATTGAAATCAGGTTCCTTTGATTTCAGTCACCTCCAGAGTATTCCGCTGCTTCATTTTTATTGTTTCTTCAACTTTACTATCTCACGTTGGGCCGAAGGGCAAACAGCCCTCCGCAGGAGTTAGAGTAAAAGTCCGCCCTAAGGGTGGCTTTTTAGCTAATATATATATATATATATATATATATACGAATTAGACGAATTAGACGAAATAGACGAATTAGACGAATTGCCATGCGGTGTGAAGATCTAAGGTTTCAAGCTCTTGCTCTTCCTCTGAGAGTGAGGAAGAGAGACCTTAGTTCGAAGAAAAAAGTGCTATATATTTCTCTAACAAAATTACTACCTAAGTCATTACCAATATCTTTGCATAGACAATGAAGTTATTGTTTATATCCAGGTCAGCCCTCAACGAGCAGATTTATAATCAAAATTGTTCTAGCCTTGAGTATCACATCATTTTGTATGTATATCAGAGACTACATTGTTCAATGGATTTTTTTTAATTTAGGATGGTGACGTGTGATTTGGGGGAAATTTGACCTCTATTTTTAGAAGGTCGTGTGACAGCGAAGAGGCTTCCTTGTTTGCTCGTATCAACATTGCGGTTATAGAGTGAGATAGTACACTTTACTGTCTGAATGAAATATGGTTATCTGACTAACGTTGTATTAGAGTAATTAAAATCAAGAAAGGTATTCATATATAATAGATCTACAGCTACCTTTTGCAAGATGTCTTCGTATAAAGACTGATAGATACATTATTAATATTATTATTATTTTTGATAGTTTCATGCAATTTTCTACTGCACCACCAGGTGCACCTCCATGTTCCTGAGATGTGTGCAGCATTGTGTACTTTTCCATTTGTTATGGAGATTTAGCTTACTATTACTGAAGCTGTTTTTCTGTGTTTTCTGTTGTGTATAACATGTGGCACTTGGCTGGGTAGTGAATATGTGTGGTCAGTGTAACATTAAAAGAATTGCATCTGTCCAGATTACATCCGTCCAGTTACTAGTGTTGTAGTGGCGGGTGTCAGGTGTGTAGGTGTGTGTGTTGTGTTATTTTATTGGGTATTTATTGTCTGGGATGTGTGTTGTGTGCATAGTCTGTGGTGTTTGGTTGTGCTATTGAATTGATAATGTCTTGCGCAGGATGTGGGCCGTGCCTAACAGAGCTATTTTAAAGGTTGTGTGTAATGTTGTGGACTCTGGTATGGCTTGTATGTTTTTGCTCATTTTTTTGTTTACGATACCTAGAGCTCCTATTATTACTGGCACTGATTTTTCCCTCATGTCACACATCCTGTTTATCTCAATTTCGAGGTCCTTATATTTAGACAGCTTTTCTACCTCTTTTCGGGTAATATTTTCATTAGAGGGGATTGCGATGTCTATGAGTGTACACGTAACTTTTCTCCAATCCTTGATTATTATATCCGGCCGGTTCGCCCTGATCTTCCTCTCAGTTTTAATAGGCATATCCCATAAGATTGTGGCGAGTTTGTTGTCATGTACCGTGTTTGGTACATGTTTATACCACTTCTTTTCGGTTTTTACACCGAAGTGTTGGCATATCGCCCAGTGGATATAGCTGCTAACCTGGTCATGCCGATGTATGTATTCAGACTTGGCAAGGATTGAG
Source organism: Muusoctopus leioderma (assembly GCA_027124095.1). Taxonomy (NCBI): domain Eukaryota; kingdom Metazoa; phylum Mollusca; class Cephalopoda; order Octopoda; family Octopodidae; genus Muusoctopus; species Muusoctopus leioderma. Next base: position 4,056,199 of record JAOPJM010001463.1, on the reverse strand, counting down.
CCGCTGGAGATGATGTGGTCAACAGTCTCATTGTATTGTTTACATAGTCTGCATTTGGTATTAGACACTCCTTTTATTATTATATTCCTGTATTTTATTATTCTATTCCTGTATTATATTATTCTATTCCTGTATTTCATTATTCTATTCCTGCATTTCATTATTCTATTCCTGTATTACATTATTCTATTCACTGCGCTCTGAGAAGAAAAGCTATCAAAAATACAAGGAACTCAAAATTGAGATAAACAGGATGAGGGGCATGAGGGTAAAATCAGTGCCAGTAATAATAGGAGCTCTAGTTATGGTAAACAAAAATACGAGCAAAAACATACAAGTCATACCAGGGGCCACAACGTTACACACAGCCTCCAAAATATCTATGTTAGGCACAGCCCACATCATGCGCAAGACATTATCGATTCAATAGCACAACCAAACACTACAGACTATGCACACAACACACATCCCAGAAAATAAATACCCAATAAAATAACACAACTCACACTACACATAACTAAGGAGTTAACATCCAATAAAATAACACAACACACATTCCTACACACCTGACACCTAACACTACAACACTAGTAACTGGACAGATGCAATTTTGTTTAATGTTACACTGACCACACCTATTCAATCCCCAGCCAGGTCCCTCATGCTATGATCTCAGATAGATTTAGCTGTTGTTTTTCATTTTTAGCTCCAGATCAACCCTGATCGAGCCGACCTATAATCAAAAGCATTGCAACCATGTCTATATGTGCTTTCGTTTGCCCAGAATAACATTATCCAATGTAGGGTGTAATATTTCAGAAATTTGGATTCTATTTCTAGCAGTTAAAGAGGCCAGGTAGAGGTCCCTTCATTGGTTTATGGATAGGTGTTGCTTTTACCATGTCCAGTGATCACGTAGAAGCTTCACTCGTTGGATCGTGTCTATATTGGTATATGATATATGTAAAATATATCGTCATTAATTTCATTAGTTTATTATGAAATGGTATGACAAACGATATATTTCCATAGATCTCAGACGCGACCCTGGGAAAACAGAAAAGTTCTGTATTATCGTAAAATGATCATTTCTGTTTATATATTACATTTTTATTATGTATGTAAATGGTGTTTCATATAAATACTGTATAATACCATTATGTATTTCCCCTTTTCAAACATGATGTACTTTTGAGGTAGGTGAAAAATTATGCATGAACACGATATGGGAAATAAAGATGAATAATCTTAACCTATGCCTCATCAGATATTTGCCTAATAATATATAATAATATCCCTTAAGCATGTTTTTCAAGATATTTTCTAATATAAGTATTTCAAGCGCACGTTCACTTATATTGGCTAATATATTTCTTATTTAAAATTTCTTTTTATAGTACATTTTGTATCATCAGTTTTTTTTAAATATTCGATATGAAAACAAAAATGTAATTTATTAGATGCACCCATACCCATGAGGTTTATAAATTAACTTCACAAAACGTTATTCCGGGTTCGATGCCACTATGTGGCACATTGAGCAAATATCTTCTCCTGCAACATTAGGTTTGTCAGTGACTTCTCAGTGGACATTTTATAGAAGAGAGATAGTGAACATTTTGCAGCTTGCTGTGTGCATGTATTCGGGTATATATTTTTGTTTACGGGTGTAAAAATGCGTCTAGAGTTGCTTCCCTGTATATTTAATACATAACACTTAACGATTCGATAACTAGTGAACGATAAAATACGTACCGACCTGAAATATGTACTTTGATCATCGATATGATCGGTCGAGATCCAGTGATTGAAACTAGTTAAAGGATGAAATAATGTATGAATGATTCGCATAAAATATGTAAAACAGTTGTTAACGGTTGAATACTGAACGCAGATACGCACAAGTACACGAATAGTTTTGTTTGTCAGACTCAAACAAAGACGTTAAGTTGAACATTTTAACCTGAAAATATTATACATAATTCAGCACAACTTGTCATATAAACTATACAATAATTCGTGTGTTGTATTCGTTGTTTGCCTATGCATTCACTGATATCTACCCCACAATTTCACTAACGGCCAAATAAGTTGGTATGCTATTAGGTATTTCCAATTAAAAAAGGTACTTATCTTACTATATAGTGACTGGCGAATATATTCAGTTAATCGACCAGTGTGAATATCAAGGTTAGAAACATGTACACATGTCCCTCTTCAAATGTTTACCCTAACAATTAATTTCCTCACAGAACACGGTTTCATTTCTACTTCATTGATTGTTAATTATTTTTGTGTTTTGCCTTTTAATCAATGATAGTTTTTTTCTTCTGGATTATTTCTTTTCCTTCGCGTAATTATCCACACTCCACATGGATATACTGCATATTGTTCTCCTATTCACATTTTGTCAATTACTACGTAACATATATTGCGATCATAGTCACCTATCGTTTTTACAGTATCATGATACCAATCATTTTACCGATCAATCAAACAGTCAATCAATCAAGCAAATCGATCCATCTACTGACATACCTGTCTAGCGACGGAGAGTTCACATATAAAATGGTTAGTTGCACAAAATATTCGAACTAATACAAGGACAATATCATTTACTGTATCCCTCTCGCTTCCTGTGA
>JAOPJM010001463.1:4032541-4043966 GCA_027124095.1 Muusoctopus leioderma | reverse complement strand
CACCTGAGACAGATAACGGATATGATGTTCTTAATACATTGGATGATTATATGTTGAGAAGCATTAGGGCTGGATAGTATTATCATCATTATTATTATTAATAGCATTGTTGTATAACTGAGGACTAAGTTTTTTTCAAATTCCTTTGTATCACATTTCCAAACAATATTCTCTGTTAATTCTATACCCTGCTCACTTTTAACTGTAGTCAGAACTTATACTGTTAAAAACTAATTATATTCTAACGCCAAAATATGAAGAAGGTATTGCAATCAAAAGGTGACAGCCATCTCACCCGACCAATATATATTTTTGACATAATTATATTGCAGTATACTGAATTGTCTTTAAATTTAATTGTTCTTTTTATTGCTATTGCTATTTCAGCAGTTGTTGTTTTTGTTTAATGACAGTTCATCTCTGATCGAGCAAATCCATGATCAAAAGGTGATTCAACCAAGACTATTCCAACTAGTTAATAAGTCACAGACCATAACACCCAATTTGCCTTTCCTTGTGGCTTCTATTTGAAGGTTATTTGGCTGCTATTTTTAGCACATCGATCAACCAATTAGTGACTCTCTCATTGGAGCAGTTGGATCCAAAAATGTAGCATATCATGATAATATTTAACCTAAATGTGCTTGCAGTAGCTTTTATTATAGAAAACTCTCTATTCGGATATAAATGTAGCTGTCTCTATATAAATGTAGCTGTCAAAATCTGAATTAGCATTTATATGAAAGTTTATATTAGTGTTCAAATTAAAGCTCTATGTTCTCATAAATTACATTACTATAATTACAATTCTGTCTTTAAGATAATCAGGAAACACGATTAACCTAATGGCTTTAGCAAAATAGTACATTAATCATACCTACAAAACATTATATTAAACTATTTGTAAAAACGTGCTGTAGTTTTTTTATAAAAATTATACATGAGTATTCTGAAAAACATAGTTCATTAGCATTTTTGCAAAAGTCTACATTAGTATTAATGTAAACAAATAAACTTTGTAATGTATGTTATAAAAATCTATAATAGCATAGCTGCAAAGCTCTACATTAGCATTTCCACAAAACTATACATCAGCATCGATACAACACTCTACATTAGCCTTGATGTAAAATTGCAAATTAACATTTACGAAAAACTCTACATTAACATTTCTATGAAGCGCTGCATTAGTATTCCTGCAAAATTCTACATTAACTTTGCTGCAAATTACTATATAAACAATTCTGTAAATATCTATATTAGCATTCCTGCAACTCTTTAGATTAACATTTCTGCCAAATTCTACATTAGAATTTCTGCACAATTGTACATTAGCATTCCTGCAAAACACTATTTTAGCTTTTATGAATAACTCTACATAATCATTGCTGCAAAACTCTTCATTATCATTTGTGCACAATTCTATATTAATAATTCTGCAAAGTACTTCATAGATGTTTCTGCAAAATTCTACTTTAACATTTCTGTAAACGTCTACAATAGCATTAATACAAAACAACTACATTACGATTTCTACAATATTCTATAATAGCATTACTGTAAAATTCTACATTAGCATTTCGGCAAACCTCTGCACTAGCATTTCTGTAAAATTCTACATTAGCATTTCGGCAAACCTCTGCACTAGAAATTTCTGTAAAATTTTACATTAGCATTGGTAAAAATTTCAAAATCAGTATTTTTGTTAAAAATTCCACGTTGGCATTACTACAAAAGTCTACATTACAATAGATGCAAAACTCTACAGTAGCATGGCTACAAAATACTACATTAGTATTTACGCAAATATCTACATTAGAATTAGGGCAAAACTCTATATTTGCATTTCTGCAAAAGTCGATATTAATATTTATGCAAAGCTCTACATTGATAGCTGTGAACTTGAACACAAATTCCATTGTAAATAATAGATATATTTTGCTATTTAAGATGTAATTATCTTTGGAGATGGAGTTAGTGATGGTGAATGTTTGGCAAAATATGGGTAGACAACACAACTGTTGGAAGAAAATTCTTCCTCCCTTCCTCCTCTGAACAGCAAACTATCTAACATATAATTATCATTTTTCTGACTATTAAACTCATCTTTAGAGATGGAAAATATTAAAATATTTACATCTACACAATGATTTGATTAGTTTTATCTCTGATCATCATTAAATGTCTTGTTCTTAGGTGTGTACATAGTTCCAGATTAGATTTCACTAGAAACTTTTATTTTTAAGCTAAAAGTAATAATATTCTTATCCACTAGGCCACTGAGACTTGTGCATGCATAAAAACATTATTGTTCTTAGTTCTAATCCTGTCTGAGACTATGTACACATCCAAGAATAAGACATCTGATGATGATCAGAGATCAATCTAATCAAAACACTATGTAAATGTAAATATTGTAAAATGTTTCATCTATAAAGATGAGGTTTAGAATAAAATAAAATTAAAATCTTATTAAAGACATCATACATTTAGACATTTATCTGAACATGTGTAGGAAATGTAAGTCTTTACAACAATCAGCAAGGTCTGTACTACCTGACTGATGAAGAGGAATGAGTTGGATATGTTATGTTAGATATGCAATGCTTAAATTATGTAATATGCTGGGAGCCAGGGAATTGAGAAAGCACTGGGCATAACATGCTTTATCATAACAAAGCAAGAGAAACAGCAACTTTGTAGTGGATATGCTTGTAGTGTGAATGTTTATTCACGACATATGATTGCAAAACACAAACACCAGAACATAACTAATATATCATACACTACATACAATTGCAAAACACAAATATCAAAGTAAGTAAGAAATATATCATACACTGTAAACAACAGCAAAACAGAACCCCTAATAAGTAACAAATACATCATACACTACATACAATTGCAAAACACAAACACTAATAAGTAGCAAATACATCATACACTACATACAATTGCAAAACACAAACACTAATAAGTAGCAAATACATCCTACACTACATACAATTGCAAAACACAAACATCAAAAAGAAAGTACAAAATACATCATACATTATATACAATTACAAAACACAAACATCAGAAAGTAACAAATACATCAAACACTATATACAATTACAAAGCACACACTTCAAAAAGTACCAAATACATCATACATTAAGTACAATTGCAAAACAGAAACATCATACTAACAAAAATCAGAGGCCCTATGGATATTACAAATGATGTTAAATGCAGCTCCCATCATACAAAAGGTAGCAAATGACAGTGGGATGAATAAAAAAGGGACTAGGACGCTAGCAGCAGTTAATGTTATAGGAGTTTAGAGTAATAATTGTTTCCAACATAGTTACAAGAGCAGAAATTTAGTGGGAGGGAAACAGTTGATTATATCACCTCTGGTACTTGACTGGTACTTTATTTATCGATCCTGAAAGAATGAATGGTAAAGTTGACCTTGGTGAGATTTGATCTCAGAAGGTAAAGAGCCGGAACAAATATGACAAGGCATTTTGCCCGATCCTCTAACCATTCTGCCCATCCACCTTAGGAGTTAGAGTAAGTATAGGATGATGATGATAGCGATCATCATAGTAGTGGTGGTGGTGGTAGTGGTGGTGGTGGGGGTGTTTGTCGTGGTTGTAGTGAAAAGAAGAATCGTTATATTTGTGCATGCAATGATAATTGTGACGATGATGATGATGATGATTATGGTGGTGATGGAATTTGAAAATTTATACTTTGCAACTAATTTTTTGTTGCAGTTTGAAACTGTTATCAAAGTATTGCTTAGTAGCATTAAGTGGAAAATAAATTTCTTTCTAAGTTTGGAAATCATTGTACTGAGTCTTTAAAGAGAATATTTTTTAATTTGGTTTTGAAGTTTGAACAGATGTGAATACTTCTTTAAAAGATATTGGGAGAGTATTTATATTATGGGACTGTTATTTGATATACCTTTTTTCTTCACAATTACCTCTCATGAGCACTATGTAAATAACATTGATACAGTTTTAGGATATAACTGCAATTGGCTTGTCATAGTTTTAATTTTTTGGTATATCAAACATAGGATTTGATATAAGTGGTATGTTTTACTGGTCATCAAATTACAGTCAGTAAAGTTACATGTAATTTTCCCCAAATGAAAAAAATTGTGTAAGAAGTACTTATTTCCCTTTGTTTCAATGAAATGATATACATAGTAGATGCCCGAATGAGACCCAAAATCAATACATTCATTGCAAGGGTAATATCATTGATTTTTCAATTACATTCCACAATGTAACCAATAACTTAGGGATATGCAACACTACATGTAATGCCTTTCTCAAAACATTCTTTCTCTACCTCATATCTTTCCAGTTTTTAACAACAGGAAATGTTATTTTGCTAAAAGAATAACAAAATTTTCAGTTAATCTCTCTACTAAAGTTTCTTTAGTGAGTAGTCAGGTAATGGTATTATGTTGGAACAGTTTTCCCTTAAAGGGATGCTTTTGCATTGGATGATAAATAGGAGACAAGCTACAGAGAATTAAGCTTAATATCCCTTAGGGAATACCCATCAAAGGATGTACACTTTTCTAGAGAGATTTATCACTGTCAGATCAATACTTTGAGAGTTTTGGACAAATTCACCATAGAAGAGAATAAAATAACATTTATTCTTAACCATAAACTACGACAATAAATAAAAGAAATGAACTGTTGGGAACAAAGGTTCTGTTGCAGTTAATTCTTTTCAGATTTGACATTGCACATCACACTTTAGCCTGACAAAAGCCATAAACCGAACTGACACATGTTATTAAAATGCTTTGAGGTAAGACTCCATATAGTTTAGCAAGATCAGATGGGCTAGCATCAATAAACATTTATTCTGTTATCTGTGTATATACACAGATCCATGTGAAAGTATATTTCTGTACAATAAAAACTCAGATGATTACCATATAAACTAAAACTGCAAAGATGATATGACATAAGAATAACATATTTTTGTTTATCACACCAAGGTAAAAGAATACAAATGTAACTGAAAATAAATAAATAAATATATAGTCCAGCTCTTGAGGCATTCAAGAGACAATTTTTCTGAAACAATAGTCATCTGTTTGTAAATATAAGTATATAATTTGAGAGTCAGGTAGTATGATATAGGTACATAATTTTAAAAAAACATACAATTTGAATTTAATTACTTTGATAAAGCTTTGTCATCATCATCAACAGATTATATTTCTTAGTTCAATTATATATACAAGTACAAGTTGGACATATAACTATTACAAGATTATTTTTATTGTTTTTATTGTTTTTTATCAGTCCTTAGTTCATTCTTATTAATGTTACATATTTAGTTTCTTACCTTGTTACATCTTTTATTTTCAACCTTATATATAAATTTAATATGGTTCATCCCAGGAAAAAAGAATTCTTTCACTAGTTCTCCTTTATGAAAATTTTGGTAAGATATTTCTAATTCTCAATTCCCACTTGCTTTCTTTTTAATTTTACCTCTCTGCCAGATTCAAAGAAATTGAAGAAAAATATGAGAGAGTAAGAAAGCAAGGGAGAAACAATAGTTCAAATCTTCATGTACAAATCAAAGTTTAAACCCTTAAACCCTTAAACTAACAATTTGAGCCTCATATATCAATTTTGATTCTTATAGGATCAGTTCTATTTTGTTGTTAAATATATATATACGTGTGTGTGTGTGTGTGTGTGTGAGTGTGAGGTGTTGTGGTGGTGGTTGTACGTGTGTGTGTGTGTGTGGGAGTGTGGGTGGGGTAGTTGTGGTTGTACGTGTGTGTGTGTGTGTGTGTGTGTGTTTTCTTTAATATTTATTTAAGTGCTTCTTTGCAGAATTAAAGGTGGTCACTAACAAAGTGACAAGACCTTTTTTGTTTGAGTTAAGACTATTCCATGGATTTGTGAATATGTGAGTGAGTGAGTTAATGTGTGCATATATGTAGGTGTATTTGTGGATATACTTGTACTCATGTTGAGGGTGTATATGTCTCTTTAGTACATAAGTATGTATGTGTGTGTGTGTGATTACTCTCTATGTATGTGTATATGTGGGTGTGTATGCCCTATGCACACGTGTGATTGTGTGCATATGCTTATTTCGGGAAACTCAAATGTATGTATGTATGTATGTATGTATGTATTTATGTATGTATGTATGTTTTTGACTATGTTTTAAATTTACCACTAAATGCCACTCTTTAGAAAATATATTCTGTGGGTAAAAATGCAAGCCATAAATCATGAAATATAGAAACGTTGATATAATAAACAAGAGACAATTTATTTAAAGTGATGTAATTCTGCATAAGGATGCTCTTAATTTATGCATACTGAAGTTTGTTAAATGGTTTGATATAGAGAGATTAACTTATCAGTTTTCTTCAAAGATTTGATTGATTTTAAGTGTAAGTCCCTTTTTATTTAGCTATCATATAAAGCTGTTTGCATTAAAATACTTCTGTAGACAGAGATTCTTAATTCGTTTATATTCTTTTTGTTTGCTATCAAATATATTAAAACAACACTTGCAGTATGATATCACTCTTCATTCTTTTCTTGTAAAACAGTACTGAACAAAACATCTATCATCTAAGTATTACAAAAAAGAGAAGTTACGATTTAGTTTGAAGTATCATTGGTAGGTATTAGATTAATGGCTGTAACTATAATCCTGATGCATCGTAATTCAGCCATTTTAAAGTCTCCAACCACAACTACTTTCCTATATCAATTACATCTTTCCTGCAGTCAATACCATGAGGAATGATCGTAATACATGAAATGTATAATCTAAGATAAATCTACTGATATGCAATGTCAGTAATAGATGTTGGTCTTTTCTCAAATTTTATGAGAACTTGGAAACTATACAATAATATATTTGATGTTACTAAAATGCTGTACGAGAAATTTTATGTGCCTGAAGATGTCAACTTGCAGATTTTCTTCATTAAATCATCCCCTTAATATTGAGAAAATCTATAATACTGTATTACTATGGTGATTTGTATTTGGGTTTTGGAAGCTAACTATTATGTGTATTTCTTACAAGATCATGCAAGTAAACATTTCCTTGACTAAGTTACTAATAAGTATAGTAAGTAACATTTCAGAACCCATTTGGTCTGAGGCATCATTGAAGATTTCATATAAACATACAAGAGCCAATAAACTGGAGTAGTTTCATTTCACATTGTCATAGGAGGTTTTGAACTCTGTCATGAAAACTAACATAACATATATCACTTATATGAATCACCCACTATTTTCAAAGACAAATTATACCTCACTAAAGTAGCTATTTTCAGGTAGGTCAACTAAGTCATTGAATATTAAGTGTATTTTCCCTGTGACACTGTACAACTTTAGTGGTATGATATGAACCATCAACCCTTTGTCTTGTTGCCCAGTGGCTTATTGACTTGGCCAGTGCATGCTCTCCCTAGTTAATATAGGAATCTGGAGCCTTATAGTTTTTTTGGTGGCTTAGTCAGAGGAGGAAGAGTGGACACTCATGACCTTTGCCGGGCCTCCGAGACTGGTGGGATTAAAGTTGGGAAGACACCATGACTCATAGATTACTGCAGCAGGAAACAGCACAACAAGATATAGAGTTATCATCAAACCAGATCTTTGGTCCAAATGATTGCAAAAGAGTGGGCTCCAAGGTGGTGGTTTTAAACCCAGTGTGATACTCTCTTCCTATATGGTAAGTATGACTATGTAATAATCGAATATTCAAAAAATAGTACCATAGCTATGTAAATAAAAAGTGCAGTGAATTCTCAAGTGGATTGATAAGGAAAGGATACTTGCAACATGTTAAGTAGGAAAAGTCAAAACTAAAAACAATTGACTGCAAAGATATTGCATTTGTATACAATGCTGAATCACAGAATTGACTTGAAAGATAGATATATTATTATTTAATTTGTGTAATTAATGATGGATTCAGGCTGATGATAACATTTCATTTAGAGTCAGACATATATGGAAAAATATTAGAAAACTACTCGTCTGTTTAATCAAAATGTGATTCTTTTCTAAAGCCAAAGGAAGATAATATAATATGCATAAACAGTGTAATGTTGTATGATAATAAAATGGAAAATATTGACAGTAAAGACAGCTGGTTCAAAACAACAGAAAACGAAAAATCCATCGGATAGGCAATGTTAGTTTGAGAGGCAGGCTGGATTGAAGTTTACTGAGTAAGAGAACTAAGTGTCAAAAGTATTAACCGGCAAGTGCAAGTAAGATAACTGCATTGATGTAATGACAATTATTGATGCAGGCTGGGATAAAACATACTTCTATTAAATTATGACAGGGAGTACAAAATATGACAAACAAATCTTTAGTTAATATAAATAAATTATACTCACTAGATTATTAAAGATATTTTATATTGTAAACTTCTTCAATCTATAACATAGAGAAAGGAACATTGAACCAATATGTGAATATTATTTATAGTTATTTTAATGTTAATGTGAATAACAAAGCACAGATGAGCTGAGGGGAAAACTGGGTATAAGAGGAATTAGCTTATCTGTAGTGTGCTGGAGAAAAGATTGCACTGGCATGAACTTATGATGCATATTAGAAATGACAGTTGGGTGAAGAAGTGCTAAGTGAAGCAAGTGGAAGACCAAAAAAGATTGTGGGAAGAAGTAGTGAAGGTTTATCTCTGGATGTCGAACTCACAAAGGAGATGGCAAGGGACCACAACAAGTGGTGAGAGGCTTTACTGGAGAAGAAACTTCTAACCCATGAATGATGATGGTGATTTATAGTATTATTAGGGTTATAAAGTGTATAAATGCTTCAAATCCCACTGTGGTTGACTTTGCAATTTATCTTTCTGAGATCAATACAATAAGTACCAATCACATACTGGAACTAATTTAATTGACTGATCCCTCCTCAAACCTGCACCAATTTAAGAAATCATTACTTATAATATCGATTCCAATGTAAAGGTGATGGATTTGCAGAGTTGGTTGACTATTCATGCTCTGAGTTCAAATCTCACTAAACTCAACTTAACCTTTCATCCTTCAGTGATCAATTAAATAAGTACCAGTCAAGAACTGGAGATGATTTGATTGCCTGTTCCTTCCCTGAAAATATTTAACCTTGAGCCAATATTAGAAATCAGTATTAATTTCTATGAAGTAGATGATAAATATAAAGTTCTTGCCACTTCCTAGAAAATGAACCTCATTTTAAAGATGAAACAACTTTTTTTAAAAATATTTACATCTAACTATGTTTCTATAGTTTTGATCTCCAATTGCCGCCTGGTGTCTTATTTCTGAATGTGTGCATAGTACCAAAGTGTATTCAAACTAAGACATGTTATTTCTAAATTCAGCTTAAAAAGTATTATTACTGTTAGTTGAAATCATAGTTTGATTCTAGTCTGGTACTATGTATATTGATCCAGGAATAGATGATTGACAATCGGAAATCAAGCAAATTGAAACGTAGCACAAATGTAAAATTTACAAAAATGTTTCATCCCTACAGATGATGTTAAGAGTTAAAAGATTCTAATTTTATTAACAACTCATTTTATCTTAGACATTTAAGCATTCAATCTACAGTAGTTTATAAATTAAACTTTAAATTATTTCATTGCAATAAATTTCTGAAAGACCTTAACATTAGCAAATATCTAACATGCAACAAAATAATTCTCTGTATATGAAAATAAGCATACCCTACTAATAATTTATATAGATGTACTAATATTAGGGATGTATGATTACTAAACAATACTAAACATATAAAATTATTTTTTTGAAGTCCCCTGAATTCAAAGAGAATAATTAATTCAAAGTTAAAGGTGAGTAAGGATATTTAATACAACATAAAGATATATACTTTTTTACTCTTTTACTGGTTTCAGTCATTGAACTGCGTCCATGCTGGAGTACCACCTTGAAATCGACCCCAGTTGTCTCCTGTACTTGTCATAAGACTCAAAACAATATTAGTGAATGTCTAATACTATTTTTTTCTTGCCGCATAAGTTATTCTAGTCAGCTTTTTGTTGCTCCTTGCATTAAATATGTTAACTACTTAACTATTTTTGTTTCATGCAGATAGCATCTAAGAGTAATTCATGCAGATAGTATCTAAGAGTAATTAATTCTTTGAATATTTCTAGTTTTCTACATCCACAATTGTGAATTATTGGAAATTTACATGGTAATTTTCTCATCATTACTTCAGCAACTAAGATGGTGAAGTCGATACTTCACTGAGGTGATCTAATAAGATCAGAAATATGTCTGGCGTTGTCTCCTGTGCTTGCCAAGAGATACAAAATAATATTAGTCAATGTCTAATAGTTTATTTTCTTCACTTTATCTAATTCTACACTTTATCTAATTCACTTTTGTTTATACTGTCTACATTAAATGTGTTAACATTAACTTAAATATTGTCGAGTTTCATAGCTTTATATTTCTAGTTGAAATCTTGTTATGGTTAAATTTATGTTTCATGTATCTGTGTTCAATAAAATAAGTAGGTAGAATATACAGACGTTTTAATTGACAATACCTATTCTCTTAACAAACAAAAAGAGAAAAAAAAAGTGCCTCTTTTTTAGTAAAATTTATAATTTATTTTTATCATTTAATTGGGAGGGAACTTAGTGCCCATCACCGTTTTTCAGGGACTCCAGGACTAGCAGTAGGGAAGAAAGTATCGTCAGATGAGAGACACGCCCTGAATACTTGCAACAAAGGGGCCTCTGCTAAAGGCACCCAAGGTGCCAGATGGTGGTGTTAAACCAGGTGATGGATTAAGACTTCCATCCACATAGGCCATGATGGGATTTGAACTCAGAATGCAAAGAGACAGAACCAATACCACAAGCTATCCCGTCCCATGCTCTGATGATTCTGCTAGTCCACTACCCTACACTAGTACTTTATTTATCTACCCCGAAAAGATGAGAGGCAAAGTTGACCTTTGTGGAGTTTGAACTCAGAGTGCAGTGAGCTGGAACGAATACTGCAAGGCATTCTATCCAACACTCTAACAATTCTGCCATTTCAATGCCTAAATACACTGAAGCAACCCCAAAAATACTGAAAAACGTTACTGTCTAAACATGTTTTATATATATAAACAATACCGTTGACATAAGTATTATAGAGAAATCTAATACTAACTCTTAACATCCTGTAGGACATTGTTCTACACAGTACAGCATCCTCAAATTGATATGAATTAGTGTGCTATATATATGGTAAAAGTGAAATAGTTTTGTATGAAAACACCTCAAGAACCTGGGTTTCTTACCTGTAAATTTCATAATAAATAAGCTGCAAAAAACTCGTTTTTAAAAGCATTTTCTGCTCAATAATTAC
>JAOPJM010001463.1:3980222-3990452 GCA_027124095.1 Muusoctopus leioderma | reverse complement strand
ATGGACTCGGCTGACAGCCGGATCCATCCCACACGCGACAACAGCTGTTCGACAAAACTCCACAAGTCAGCAATGCTTGGACACTGGACGAGTGCGTGTATAACAGTTTCGTCGCTCTGCGCGCATCTCGGACAGGACCGCCTGACGGCACTTCCGTGTCTTAATGGCACAAGGCCAAACATTTTATGGGAGGGGTAAGTCGATTAAATTTACCCCAATACTTGACTGGCACTTTGTTTATTGACCCCAGATGGATGAAAGGCGAAGTTGGCCTTGGCGGGGTTTGAACTCAGAGCGTAGTGAACGGAACAAATACTGCAAAGCATTCTGTCCGACACGCTAAACAACATAACAACAACAGTAATAATAATATTTTCTAACATTGGCACAAGGCCAGAAATTTGGGCGGGAGGGGTAAGTTGATTATATCGATCACAGTACTTAACTGGTACTTTGTTTATCAACCCTGAAGGGACGAAAAGCAAAGTTGACCTTGACATAACAAATACCACAAGGCATTTTGTCCAATGGTCTAGCGATTCTGCCAAATAATAACAATAATAATTGTTTCTAACATAGGCACAAGGTCAACAATCCCAGTACTTCACTGGTACTTTATTTTATCGACCCCAGAAGGATGAAAGGCAAAGTTGACCTCGGCAGGATTTGAGTAGTAGTTTCTAACATAGGCACATGGCCACAAATTTGGCAGGAGTGGTTAGTCGATTGCAAGATCCAGACAACATACCACAAAGCAAACATAAATTGGCTTTACTTAGAATAAAAGAAAGGGGATATGAGACTGGTCCAAGCAGCAAAAAAAAAAAAATAGCTGCAAAACAGCTACAGCTGGACTGGAACATTTATCTTACATGCACAAGAGACATACATTATAAATTCCGGGTTATCTCCCTTGGAATTTTTGACAAGAAAACATTTCCTGTATCACTACATCAAGTATGTTAGTTAGCACACATTTTGCTATTCATTTTGTTATGCAATAGGTGTCCCTGAGTATATTATGCCAGTCATTCTTTTAAGTTATCATGCCATTTAGTTTTCATTCACGTAAAACCTATATATCACTCCAGTCATTCCAAGATTAGCAATCACGGTTATATGACGTGTCACTGATGAGGTCTAATAAGTTATCACCATACTGCCAAAGATAAGGTTCACTCTTGATTTCAATTAATTTAGATTCTAGGTTGTCTCCCCTGACTTTTTTAAAATCAGAATTAGTCATTTAGATAATGACTTTTTCTTGTCACTAAGAGTGTTATTTTAATTAATTAAAAATTTCTTGGCTCACATTATCAAGTCTGTTAGAACCCACTTTACTACTGAAAGTTAATAGTTGTACTCAGCCTGTAAACAAGCTGAGAAATAGATAGATTTCAACACCATGGTATTTCACAGTAATATTGATCTAACAATCTTGGTAAAGGAATTAAAACGAAAAGCAGCATAAACTACAATAACATATAAATAATTAACTAATACTAGTTTTCCCTCACCACATAATTATTTCTAACTTGCTCTTTAATGGTCACTGCTATAAATATGCTAACACTAATGTAACTATTTGTAGTGGATGGTATCTTTCAAATATTTATTCTATAAACAATTCTATTTTTCTAAGTAACCAATACACAATCATGTATATTTCTTAGTGATTCACTCATCTCAACTTTGGCAAGTATGTTGAAGGCAATACTTTGCTGATAAGGTCATAATAATACTGAAACATGTCTGGAATTGTATCCGGTGTTTGACAAAAAAAATGAAAGCAATATTAGTTGTTGACTAATATTGTTTTTTCCTTAACATAATTATTTCTAGTTACATTTTTAATGTTTCCTATGTTAAATATATTTACACTAACTTAGCTGCAATAACAAAGTCATCTACAGGAAAGTTTGGATGCTGGTTAGAGAAACCTTTCCACAGAAGTCTCCATAAAGAATAAGTAAATAGGATTGCGATGTAGTAACCATCCAATACTAGCTAGTATTGAATGCTTACACTGTATAATCTGTAATCACTCAAGATCTCTCAATTCCCAACTCCACTAAATGGTATAAACACACTCTAGAGCGAGAGAGAGTATCTGAAAAGGAGGAAAAAGCAGTCCTGTAGGATATGGATATATTGACAATAAAATAGCTGCAAACAAACAAAGCAGTCATAAAAAGAAAAAATATGTAAAAAAAAAAAAATATATATATATATAAGGAAAAGAAATTAAGAAATTGAAAAGTAATAAGAAATAAATTACACAAAAAGAAGAGAAAGAAAGAAGCAAACAAATCTTACCACAACTTATAACAGCTGGTTAATACCTGACTTTTTATCAAAAGCAGTGGAGTTAAATACTATTACAAAATAGAACAGAAGTGAATGTAATGGTGTATGTGTGTTTTAAATGGATATTATGACTATACCACAATGCAAAATATTATGGCATGTGTCATGCTCAAAGGACAGATACAAATAAGACAGCTATAAAACTCTAAAATCGTTCAAATATAAAGCCTTGGAAATATAATACTGAAGATGTGGAGCTAGAAACTAAGAGCAGTGTCCATAATAATTGCAGCCCTAAAAATTGGAATATTTCCCGAGCAAACCATCTATACAAAAACAGCAAAATATCATTCTGTTGTAAAATGTACATCTGAAAAAGATATCTCCTTATAATAATTGTTTCTAACATTGACACAAGGCCAGAAATTCAGGGGGAGGAGAAAGTCAATTATATCAACCCCAGTACTGCTGCAAAACATTTTGTTCGGCACCCTAATGATTTTTCCAATCCACTGCCCTTATAATATTGATAGACAAATATATATAAGGAAAACTGATGCTATGTTTTAAACAATTTTGCTGCTGTGTGGTTATCAAAGAAATAATAATAAAACACTATTATTTTAGTCCAGGTGAGCAGGTAACTTATGTCGCTCTTGGCCACCATCAAATTGGCTCCATTTACTCCGGCTAATTTGGTTACATTTGTTCATATTTCACAAAATTCATATTTGTGTTGTGGGATTAAAGTTCTTTCTATCCTTAGTGTTCTCCTCAAAGGTTGTGTGAAAATGTAAGAGGACCATTTGGGTCCTTTTTATTTAACTTTGCTGTCCAGTACTTCTCAGGATCATATTACATCTTCCTTTACTGATAAGATACTAACTGATTGTCTCTCAACCTGTCTGTCTGATCTAATGGCACCAGAATTGCTTTAACTGAGAGCTTAGTCAGTTTCTCTCAAATCTCAGCTATTGAAAGACACTGCAGAGTAGCTTGAATCATCAGGGTATCTTGTCTTGCCCTCCACCTTGTCTCAGACACCAATAGCCAACTAATATGCCATACCTTGAGAACTTGCCATCAGCACTGCCAAGTTAGAGATGCTTCAGTCTGGTTCAGATGGTACCAAATCTTGGAGTTCAAGTAGGTATTTACAGCTTCATCCTGAAAGAGGTCTCTTGACTCAGCAATATACTAGCTATGTACTTCATTCAATGTTTCTTCATCTGGAAGACAGCCTCAAACCAAATTATAAAATATCTAGATATATGGGATCCTTTCTCTCTTTGAATCAAAACTACATATTTTTGCTCGTACTATTTTTCCTATTCCTTGAATTTAGCAACTACAATATTGATGTGGGATAGTAACGTTACCATGGTGATATCATCTGTGTAAGTAGTCCCTAACAGTTGATGATATAATCCAAGAGAGATCATGCTAAACACTTTTGTTGTATATAGTAAGGTGAGAGTGAACTTCCTTGATGAACCAGTCATCCTATATGATTTAAGTATTATTTCAAAAGAGCATGGGTGAGTTGTGATAGGTCAGTGCTTCTCAGGTTCATATTACATCTTCATATTTTGTGTATATAGAGAAGTTTTTATATAGTTATAATTATTTTTTTGTCCATATTTATAAATATATTTTTCAAGGTTAGAATGAATTGGATGGTTCCAGAAGTTTATATATATGGATAAGGAATGCTAGAGAAAATAATTTTAAAACCTGGAATCCTAGCAAATACTGGTTATTCAAATACAAAATTGGGATGGGGTGGGGTTGGGTGGAATTGTATATTTTAAAAGAGGTGAACAATGGCAAATAAAACAATGGGCCTCAACTAAACCCTTATATACAATGTGTATTAGAGGTTTTGAGCTCTTGAGCTTGATTTCCATTGTATACAACATTAATTTCATAATCTACAACCCTAATATCATAGTCTACAACCTTAATATACTATGACACAAAATGCATGGGCATATATATTTCCATAAAAAAGTGTGTGTGTGTGTTTATTTGAATGTGTGTTTGTAAGTGTGTGAGTGTTGTGTACATGGGAAGTAAATAATAAATTGGAACATAATAAAATGTACGATTGAATTTTCTAAAAAAATATGTCAGTATTTTGTATGTTTTGATGGAGATTTTTTATTATGTAATATAATTTCATGAAAAATATTTCAACAAAACCATTCAATATCGACTTTCAGACTCAATTTAACCATTTATTTTGCCAGCATTTATGTTTTAATATTTCTAATATGTAATTTGATCTGATATAGTGGGCTTTAAATGTTTCCCAAAATCCAAATTAAAATTATTTATTGCTTTCTTGGTGTGCCATAAGATTAGATTCCACTATTTCTTCTCAGCTTACAGCATCCTGTTATTGATTATTAATGGGGAAAAAAATTTAAAAAAAATTTGACTGATAAAGTATTCAAACTTTCTTATTTGAAAATCTTATCTATGGTTTCACCAACATTATATTATTATTATTACTATTATCATTATTATTATTATTATTTTAATAGAGGTGTTATAGCTCAGACAAGATAATCAAAGGTTTAAATTACAAGTCTACTTCACAGTTTATAAAGTCATTGTTCCAACTCAAGTATTGCAGTATCTCTCCTTGTAAAATGAAATGGTCAGTGATAGAGAGAGTGGTGGGGGAGAGAAAAAGAGGGAGGAGGAGAGAAAGAAAGAGCTATTATACAGTAGGTCTGTTAAAAACATGTTAGTTAATCATTATACACAAATGTGGGAATTACAAGTAATAGACATCTTATTTAGATGCTGCATGGTATATACTTTTATACCACATTTATCTCTATTCAAATCATATCAGAATTAATTTTCCTTTAAAAACCCTGTGGGATTTATTTAAAAAATGACATTAACTCTTTCTAATGAAATACACAACCTATGTTTTAATTAATTTTTAAAACAATAAAGGATTTGGAGGGATTTAGTAAAATAACTCTAAACCTATAGTGGTAGAAACATCTGGCATCTGGGGCCCCCAAACCTACTTGCTTCGATTGGGATGAAGATAGCCATATGCAGGAATGAGCTGGCTCTTTCAGTGCATCTTCCTTGCCATCCTCCAGGGTAATACTTTCGCCATTCTGTCTACCAGGACTATGAAACATTTGCATGACATACTACAATTTTCTTTGTTTATTAAAACATTAATTAATTTACCATTGTGCAAAATAAAAAAAAATAATACATATCGCACTGATAACATATTACTACAGCTGTAAAGAGTGACCCTAATTTGAAGATGTTTTACTGTAAATTTATATATTGCTATATGCTATGCTGGTGTTGACCACCTTAAATCTCATGATATAATGTAAGTCGTAATGAGATGTAGATTTAAATCTTAATTTAATTTGAACACTTTAAAAAGGGGAAAGATGCATTGAACAATGTAGACGATGAAATTAGAAAAGGTGTCATACTCTTTTACTCTTTTACTTGTTTCAGTCATTGGTCTGGGGCCATGCTGGGGCACCGCCTTGAAGTCGATTAGATCGACCCCAGTACATTTGAGTCTGGTACTTATCTTATCGATCTCTAAGCCAAACCGCTAAACAAACAGATACAGAGACAAACACAAACACTTGATGTTCTTTTTTTAGAGAGGTTCGTTCTTATGGATGGGTAGAATGCAAAACTAAAAATTGGATAAATTTACATTTTTCTCTTTTTTCCATTATAATTGAATTAATTTAGGTTTGCAGTAGTATTTTTCTGGAATGCTTTACACTTTTGATTATCCTATTTGCAACTCATAACACATTCAGGCTCTTCCTTACTTGCAAATTCTATTTAACGTTTTTGATTTGAACAGTTTCTTCATTAAAATATGCTGACTAGTTGGAATTTCATCAATTTTACGCAGATTATTTTATGGGTACAAACATGCTTGATGTCATTGAAACAGTAGCACACCCTTGATTCTACCAACCACTCCTACTACAATAGTTTTCTGTCAGTTGTTTTTCTATTCATGAAGGTTGAATACCATTAAGATCAAGTCATCATCTTCCTTCTCCATCCTTAATATCCAACATTGTTTATATTCTTCAAGTCATTGTTGATGTTTTGTCAACAATTCATTATACATCCCTAGAGGTAAGCACCATCCACTTGAAAATTGAACACTTTTAGCCATAAAAATGAATGAGAAAAGTGTTTAGTGTGGGGTTGAGGAGGTGGGTGAGTAGAGTTTACAAGAGGAGGAGAGACGAATGAGTTGTGTGGGTCCTGTTAAACAGTGTACAGCTAGCTACTTCAGAGGAACAGAGACCATTGCAGTAATGATAGAAAAGGCAGACAGAAAAAATAGTGCATCTTTGAGCTAATAATTGGAGTGTGTTGGCATTTAATTCTTTATCAATCAGCTAAACAGCCTTTCTTTGGGTGAAGTCCACAATATTTGTGTGTGTAGCAACATCAATATCCCAGACACATTAACATTACTCTAGTATGTGTCACACTTGATTTTTGAAGATGGTCAGCAAATAATAACAACTGAACTATTTTCTGGCTCTGAAGAGGAATTCATCATATTTGAGATGCAGTTTTGGCAATTTTACATATGTGTGATCTCTATGAGAGATCATCAGAGATTGTGAAGTTTAGCATTTGTAGTGCCTTTGTGACCCTTATGTTTATGTTGCTCATGTTTCCTTCTGTGTTGTACTTGTATTTTTGTGCTGTTTAAGGTGACTAGGTTGGCATGCTGCTACTGAAGGATGTGTTTGAAATCTCTGTTCATGGAGGCAGTGTATGTCTAGCATGAAGTGTATGAAATGTTCAGGAGGAGTAAAGGGTAGCATTATCTGCATATGAGTATGTATGGTTATAACAGTAAGCAGGATGTTAATGTACAGAAGGAAGAGTATGCAAATCATAATTGAACCTTGGGGTACACCAGTATTGATAGATTGTGGGTCAGAGAGAGCCCAGTTAGTATATACTGAGATGAAGTGGTCTGACTGGAAACTTTTAATTCAGGAGTTGAGAGCCAAATAGAGCACATAAGTGAGCAGCTTAGCTAGCAAGTTCTCATGACAGATACAGTAGAAGGCTTTTATGATATCAGAGTGTTTGATGTATGAGAGCAAGTCTCCGGTAGATCTAGCTCTATGGAACCTGAGGAGGGAGAGAGAGAGAAAGACTCAAGATGCTGAAAGAGGTGGTTGTCTACAACCATCTCCATCACCTTTGAGATATAAGAAGTGAAGGCAGCAGGTTAGTTTCTTGCTTAGTTATCTGAGGTTGTTCAGAGGTGAAGCACATATGGCTGCTGAAGGTATTTGGCATAGAACTAGCAGAGCACCAACAGTTAACTGGCTTATAGTGCTAAAGTGTTTGGAAGGCAAGAGTTGTGTGGTAAGAAGACATAAGTTGTGTTGCTTTGATTAGGCAGTAGTCAGATCTCCAATGGGTAAAGGCTGGGATTGGAGGAGAGAAAGAAGTCAAAGGTATTTGGAGAGTCGGTCTGCTGTTAGGGATATTGGTAGGCAAGGATATTAACTGGTGCAGATAATTCAGAATAGCAAATGATTTGGTCTCTGTGCCAGCAGTGTCATTGTAGGAGGAGTGTAATAGCAAATGGGAGTTTTGATGTTGTGTAACTTCAGGTCATCCCTAACCAAACAGACCTATCACATATTGTTAGTTGATTGAATGACTAGGTGTGATCTACAGATCCATTTCTCCGTATATACAATGTTTCTGCTTACTTGAAAACCATACTGTTCACTCTGACATGCAGTGGCTTATCTTTTGGGATGCATTGACGTCAATGAGGATGATGTTTTCAGAGAAAGATGAGATGAGACAGGTTTCTGCTAGATTTCACAATCACCGATGACCTTAATAACACATCTATAACATGGCCAAAACTGCATTCAAAAGGTGGTTTTTCATTAGAGTTGAAATATTTTCAGAAAGTACTTCAACTCTTGACATTTGCTCCCCCTTTACAGGACATGTGTGCTCCTCATTAGAGTACTGCTCACATATCTGGAACTCTGCAGCTTCCACACAAACTGCATCCCAAAATAGGCAAGCCAACTGGTAGACAAGCCTTCACTTACCAGCACACTACTTCATGCCTGCCAACTAATTGTGTCTTCCTTATGCCTCTTGTATTGTCACTACAATGATTTTTGTTCTGAACCAGATAGTTGTGTACCACCACCCCAGCCCAATTCCATTTGATATACCTGCATCTCCTTTCTTCCCTTAATCATCCCTAAAAGGAGCTCTATCCCAGAACCTATACAAAACAGCATAATTCTTCCTTCCCATAGCTGCAATTCTCTACAATTCCCTCACATCCCACATTTTCCCCTCAGACAATGACTTCAAACTGAACATTAATAGATTGACTTCACCATTTTGGGAGGACCTGTAAAATTTATGGGCACTTCCTCAGACTAAATAAAAAAGTAATCTACAGTTGTAGTTTGAACTAAGAGGTGAGTATTTAAAATTAAAAGTAAATGTTTGGTAAACCAAGTCTCCAGTCCAATTCCAACTCCCAGTTAGAACCATTTCCTCATTTATCTAGACTTATAAATCTGTAGCCTGGGGTCATTAAGAAATGAGTATTACCAAATTTTTTTTTTGCTTCCCAACTCACAAAATCCTGTACTATGCATTGAATAAAGTTTCTCATTTTAAGAGCCATTACACATGGAACTACCTTCATTCCATGCTTTCTTGCAACATAGTAACTTTTAAAGATCTTATTAACTGCACAAAAATTACTTATCGAGCAGTATCCTTCCTCTCTTGACACAAATAAATTGTCTTTTTGGCAAATTTAAATTCCCCCAAATTCTACAAACTCTTCTTTAGTTTGTGTTTTGAAACTGGCCATTTCATATTAAACAAATTTGTGGTTAACAAACTAATGAATTAGTTTCTTTGTTTTTTTTTTTTTTATGATTTCAGGCTTTGCAATAGGAGGAACAAATCCGTATCCCACTGGCTCTAATGATGACAAAGATGAAAAGTTGAGTAGTTTTTTTTAGTTTTTTTTTAATATTTAGTTTGAACTGAATCAGTATTGCTAAATAGTTGATAGTTGCTAGATAGTTGAAAGATCTAAAAAGGTGAAGAGAAACTATGTTGAATATTGCATCTTTTTCTTCAATTCAATAATGAGAGAATAAGTGAAATATATTGATTAAGTTACCTGGGGAGAATATATCTGAAATAACTAGTATAGTTTGTCTGAATTTCTGAGATGAAGAATTATCATTGTTATACAGTGATCTATTCAGACCAGTTTCCTCATCTTGGTTGTTATAATCTCAATATTTTGGCCATTGTATCCTCCTGCCTTTTTCAGCTACCTGTCATATTCAGTAACATTCTCGGAATTTCGAACCGACCCTTTTTTTCAAAGCATAGGGATAGATTGTTCTCATTCCGTTGTCTATGCCTGAGATATTCTCACATTAGCTATTAGTTCCTTGTGATGCTGCTTGCATGTTCCACTTAAACTAGAATATATATAGATACACTGACCCAGGGATTGAACTCACACCCACCAGTTAAACTACAATACTAAATCAATGCTTATATTGACTCTGCTATTGTCCTGTAGGACAGTTAGTTATGTGATGGAAATTAGGAACTGTAAACCTAACTTTTTTTATGGTTTTTAGCTTAATGTTTTTTCTTTCTTGATTAAAGTCTCCCATATGGTGCTCATATCTATGCGGCAATCTAACACTTTGGTTTGAATAAAAAGTTCACATCAAAATTCCAAGAACATTACTAAATATGACTGGTAGCTGAAGAAGCCCAGAGAGTACAATAGGCAAATTGTTGTATCCATAACAACCAAAATGCAAAATGACACTAGTCTGAATAAAT
>JAOPJM010001463.1:3966491-3980122 GCA_027124095.1 Muusoctopus leioderma | reverse complement strand
ATAGATAGATAGATAGATAGATAGATAGATAGATAGATAGATAGATAGATAGATAGACAGATAGATAGATAGATAGACAGATAGAAACAAAAGTAACATGGAATTGAAAGAAAGTCAACTCAGCAGTCTACAACTGATGTAAGAATGATTGATTGAAGCTGAAGCTAGAATAAATAAATAAATATTTCATTCTTTGCTACAGAAGAACAACAACTACAAATATTGCTTCCCTTTGGAGCATAAATAAAGTCAGAATTGTAGATTGCGTAATAAAAGCATGCACACTCTTTTCCAAGTTATTTGAGCACATGCATTAGACAGGTATACTACAACTAGTTCAGAGAGCAAGAAGGCACATGCTTTTTTGTTGTTGTTTTTTTTTGGTTTTTGCCTTTTAGCATGTCTTTCAAAAGAATGTTGGTTCCATTTACTTGGCACTAAAATATTTTGGAATAATTAAATTCATTCACATCACCAAATTGATTTCATATAAAGCAAGAAGTTTAAAAACTGCAGCAACTCTTCAATAATACTAGCACAAAACAAGCATGCACTCACACACACACACACACACACACACACACATTCATGCACACAACTGTCTTTGTTAATTGACATTGAAAAGTTGGTCCTGACAGATTTCACAAAATATTTCAATCAAACAAAAAAGAAAAGATAACAGATCCTTCCAACAACAAAATAATAATAATAGTAATAATAATAATAATAACAATAATAACAATAATAATAATAACAATAAATAATAATAATAATAATAATAACAATGACAATTAACAAATACATAAATAAATAAAATTAAATAGATAAACAACAAATAAATAAAACCCAAAAAATTCTTTTGACTTTTTTAAAACTTGTTTGGTATTTTTAGTCTTCCTATTGCACACATGGATGCCATATTAACATATTGAATTAATAGCTTCAAGCATCCATACTGAAGATTCTGCTTTCTTGTAACACATCATCAGGTAGGAGTAGCTATTCTAAAAATTTGAATAGCAGCCTGCTTTATGCCTGGAGTATCGCGATCTCATAATTTTGGTTATTATACAGAGAGTTCACCGGCAGTAGTAATATGTCATATTCTTTGAAATCAACTGAATAAAAACCTCAAGTGTATTTTTTACTGCAACTTGTAGTTTCTTTTATGTCTTCTATTGAAAACAAAAAATAAAAAGGAAAAAAAAAAAAACCATTTACTTTTATTATCAAGAATGTCAAAATGCTTCTTGAAAAATTTTATTCGATCAGGGAAAAGTTTACCATTATCTGAATGGAAAGATTGATGACACGTTTGCTGTTTAGATGAGATTAGTCTTAAACATATGGTATTGTATTCCCTTGATCAACAACTTTTCAAGGCAAACTGTAAAAGTTTACTCAAAGTTGCTCATTTAGTATAAACGCTGAATGGTTTGAAGAATTAATTGATAATTAGATGATTTCTGTATGACAAAAGGATAACAGATTTTCATTAAAAAAATGTTCTCGTTATATGTTGTCTGTTTTTTTTTCATCTTTCTCAAAAAGAGTAGACATAAAGTAAAGAAACATTAATAGCATTGTTATTTTAATTATAATAGCAAGAAATTTATCAAATAGGCCTGTTAAAGAATAAATAAATCTCAGATATTACTATGCATAATTTGAGATATTGTTCTTGTTTTGGGAAAGAAAACAGAGAATGAAATGTAAAGTTAAAAAAAAAATTATAAAATATAAACTTGAAATAAAAACCTCAACAAATAAATGATTTCGTTTAAATTTTTTCTTTTCTTTTGTTTGTTTATCAAATCCAAGATTATCTGGTTGCAAATTCAATCACTTATGTATGATATTATTGACAAAGTTTTTATTTTTATTTTTTATGAATGCATATTGTAGTACTAACATTTCTGTTTAATCTATTATAATTAATTCTCTCCATGGGTCCCCATAGTCTACTTAACCAGTGTCTATCTCCAGTTTCCATATTGGTAAAAGGAGGATAGCAAAATATCTCCCTTTAGATAAAATGCCAATAAATTACAGGAAATTACTCTCGTGGGAAGGATTGATCTATGTACTTCAAGCAAACTAATCACTTTTCTTTTGTAAGTTTACGGTGGGGGGGGGGGGACAACACCCATGATTTTTGTAGACCCTCCAAGACTTGTGAGATTCATCCAGTTAATATTCTGTTTGAACATCTAAAGGTCACCTCTGCAGGGGGAAAACATAAAAGTGGGCAGAGAAAGAATTCCAGAGGGTTACCATACTGAGGAGGAAAAGATTGTGGGAACAACCAATATTTTCAGCAGTAATTTATACCTCTTGCACCAACAAGGAGTTTCTATGCAGTTACTCAACCTGCTTCTGAAATTATACCCTACTGTCTTTAAAAAAATGGAAGGACATATTTGATAATGCAGGCCTGCATATACAAAAAAGACAGGTTTGTCAAGGCTGGAACACCATAGGTCTACTGAATTAGAAACTACTGTGGGCTAAACAACAGCAACCACTTTACATTAAATATGTAATTCAGATATCTTTGGCTCTCCGTTTAATCTCTAACGGTAGACAAAAATAAATTTTAAACTGATTATTATTATTATTGTTTTTGTATTTGTTTTTTTTCTTCTGTAATATAGAAGCACCAGTCTAAATACATTACAGTATTTAGTTCTCTTCCACTTTATTCTAATAAACTAGTTTGAAACAGCACACAAGCTTCATTTTTGTCTTTCATACCTATGCATTGAACCAAAATGTTAACAAGACAATGAGGGAGCCTCTAGAAATAGGAACCAAATCTTCCGCAATTCACACCCCAATGTCTTAAATAAAGATGGATACATTGAACAATGTAGTCCCTGATATACAAATATATAGGATGGTCATAGATGGACTGCTTTGATCATACTACATCAGCTGGATTAGAGCTGACCTGGTTCTAAACAGCAGCAACAACAATAAATCTGATATTTATTTCTCAAAAATGTGGCAGTCAAAAACAGTCAATTATTTGGACCATCCTTTATCTATCCTCAATTTAACCAACACTTAATGGTTAGCTAGACTTATTTCAATGAAAACTCCAAAAATGATACATTAAGGTATCGCTTAAGTCTTAAAGGATTTGGTGCCATCATTTTATCAATGCATAATTCCATATAAATGAGTTTTACAAGAGAAACAACTCTTTCTATTACTAGTTTGACTTTCTGTGATTGAAAACAAGTGGGTTTTTCATTTATTTATGAAGATTTGGGGAATTTGAAAAACTTTCTTTCCTGACATCGAGTTAAGCATATACAAGTTGCATGTATTCGTAAAACATTCTCAGCATGCAATTGACTTGCCAGAGAAAATGTTTTAAAGAAAAAAAGCTGTTCGTTATTTCGTGTAGCATAGAGAATGAAGTTTGACAGTTATGATAGGAGAATAAGGCTGCATAGAAAGTGTGTAAACATCGGGTATTGCCAGTTTGACATTGACAAAATAAGCTGTCCCTTAGAAATGGCAGTCAGGAGCCATATCAGGTCTTCCTTCATGACAAGAATAAAAAATATAAAAACAGGTAAGGATAGGAATTTCATAACTGAACAACATTTAATCATTAATAGAAAACTATTCTAAGTTACTTCAAACTTACTATGGATACAGAACAGTTGAGAATTCAATTCCGGTAAATGCAGTTGAGTACAGTCAATACAATTGGCAAGTGTAATGTTCATTTACAAGAGAAAACATGCTAGAATATAAAAAATGTAAATAAGAGCCGCATTTGAGTTGTTTAAAGTCATTTCGAAACATAACTATTTGAGTTCAAAAATTATCATATGAGATGTAGAGTTTTATTGCATGTGTGTACTGGATCAGTGCGAGAGGGGGGGGGGGCTTAGTAACCTTTGGCGTCCTGACTGATTTTATGTCAATCAGAACAACTGAATTAACTCCGATTAATTAGCAAAATGAACAACTTGTTTATAACAGATTGCCTGTCCAAAATTGGCTCTGGCAAGCAATTGCCAAGTAGCTTCTGTGATTAATCAATTGACCTTTTGGGGGCAATTTTTGGCACAATAGATTACATGGAATGGCTTCAATAAGACTGACTGACCATGAGCATACATTTATGAGCGTGTAGGTGACTTTATCTATGTATGTGCAAGATAGAAACAAGTATGGCAGGCTAGAGGGGGCAAAATTCGCTACACATGCAATATCACTCACAAACATACTATTTATGTATATTTCGTAAAATTATATTTAATTACCTAGAGTTCGATGTTTGATACAAAGAGGTTTATTCATAGTTAGCCACATAAACCAGAGAATTACAAGGTCTCATACACCTATTAATTTTAACAAAGATGAAAAGCCCTGTGAAAATGACTTTTTTTTATTGAATTGTTTAAGAGTTAACCTCCTTCTCCAGGTCCATAAAAGGATATTTGATCAACACTGTAAGCTAATGAAACATTTCATCAATTACACAGTGACCTAGATATACACTTAGAGTGAACAATCATACTGCCTCATTGGACCAGTTTGCAGCTAAATGGTCTGATCTGTAAAAGGTGCAGTTGTTGTTAAACTCCAGATCAGTCTTGATCAAACAGACCTATAATCAAAAGCATTCCAGCAGTGATCATCCCATCTTTTTGTTTTTTTAGCTACCCAGTAGTATATTATTCAGCGTATCCTTCCTTTTTAAGATGGTAGGATATGAATTGATGGAGATTTTGCTGCTATTTCTAGTAAGTTGAGTGACCACATAGAGGCTCTCATGTTGTTGAAGTTTTTATGTTAGTGACACTATATAAGGAAGGGTTTACAATGGGAACCTTTCCAGCTTTCAGCAATAAGTCTACATGCTACTGACCCAAACATCTGCTGTGCTCACTTTTTGTGTAGGTGGAGGAGGGGGGGGGGGGTGATGCAATGATTTTATTATCGATATGAAGTCAGATTTAATAAGAAGATTAGTATCAGGTATATCAAGAACATGAAAAATTATGACAAACAGATGAACATTATGCAAAAATACTTCAGATTTGACCAGCTGCTGACCTTGATCCAAGTCATAATTGTCATACCTTGAGCTAACGAATGAGCTTCTACATGGTTGATCAACATACTGGAAATAACAGCTAATCCAATTTTTTCTCAAATCACTTTCTATCAACTTAAAAGAAAGCAAGGACATATTGGGTAATGTAGTCTTATATAAACTATACCTGGAAAAAAGCAACAAAACGGTGAAATGGTCATGGCTGCTACATTTTTTAACATACATCTGCCTGCTCACTCAGGACTGACATGGGATCAACAATAATTCTCATACCTAGGACAACACTACTTTGTTACATATAAACAAATTTCTCACAAACACACTCTGTCCTCTGGCCCACAGATATGCTGTCTTTTCTACCACTACTTCAATGGCCTCTACTCTTTGGAGCTGGTTGATCACATGCCATCTCCACTTAAGGACTTTTGATTCACTCATCTCTCTCCCTCTCATCACCCATATTTTGTCCCATCATCCAGGCCCTGCCGAACCAGTATGTCCAGTTCTCCCTCCCCAGAATGTTTGCCCTCTGGAATTCCCTCCCTACACATGTCTTTCCTGCAGTCATTGACATGCTACTGTTTAATCAGAACATTAATGGTATCCATCTCACCAGTTTCAAAGGGTCTGTGAAGGTCATGGGCAGAGCTCCTACCTCCAGACCAAACTAGTAAATAAAAGAAAGGCCACATTCAAGACGTCATCTGATTGATGGGTAAATCCTCAATCACCAGCATCTCTATTATCTTTAACTCTGTCTCTGCTATAACAGTTGTTGCTCCTCTTCTGATGAAGCAAGTTGTCTCCTACTCCACGCAAGCCTACCCGGTTCATGTGTCTCTCCACCTCACATTATACCTACTCTCCACCAACAAATCTTTGCACTAAACACTTCCCTTAACCCTTTATAACCAGAACAGTAACCCTCTGGATTCCCTTTTGGCCCACATTAATGTTTAACCCTAGGTCAACTCTGATCGAACAGACCTGTGATCAAAAGCAT
This sequence comes from Muusoctopus leioderma, assembly GCA_027124095.1. NCBI lineage: Eukaryota > Metazoa > Mollusca > Cephalopoda > Octopoda > Octopodidae > Muusoctopus > Muusoctopus leioderma. Next base: position 3,974,039 of record JAOPJM010001463.1, on the reverse strand, counting down.
TGTAGCAGTGACAATCCCAACTTGTTTAGAGATATCTAGGACTACATTAGCTAATGTGTACCTTCAAGTTTTAAGAGAGTAGGGAGTGAATTGAAGAAGATTTGGTTGCTATTTCTAACAGGTTGAGTGAGCACATAGAGGCATCTTCGTTATTTTCCCTACAGACGTCAACCATCGGAAGTTCTTACAGAACATGAATTGCATTGCCCTTACCACTAGTCTTGATGGACTTGCCAAGGATATGGGAACTTACCCCTCTTTACTCTGGATCAAATAAGGATTTCCAGCATAAGCATGATACCACAAGTTCAATGGGAGAGAACAATTGATTATATCAATCCTAGTACTTGACTGGTACTTAATATATTGACCCGAGAAGGATGAAATTATAAGTAAACATGATGATGATTTGAACTCAGAACATAAAAGAATGCCACTAAGACATTTTATACGATGTTGCCAGTCCATTGTCCTCTCTTGAAATAAATAATTACAGAAAGAAAAATAAACCCCTTACCAATGCAGAATAATCACCATAACAAGAATTATATAAAGAATCATTGACAACAACATTGAGATAGCAATTTATCACGAGAATTTCCTTAGTATGAGTAAATCCATTTTTTACTTTTTTTAATAGTTTGTAGTTTGGGGATGAAGCACAGGGCCCATATCCTTTTTTCTGGGTATCTGAGTCTGGTGTTATCCTCATACAGCAGACTTTGCCCAAATGCTTGCAACAGAGTAAATTTCACTAAAGGTATTCAGGCAATGGATTAAGTCCACTACCTAAGAAGAGAAACACTCACTCCAACAGGCTCTCATACAGTTTTCCTCTACCAATTATTTACTCACATGGCTTTGGTTGAGCGAAGGCTATGGTAGAGGATAACTGCCCAAAGTGCTGCACAGTGGGATCAAACATGTAACCATGTAGTTGAGAAGCAAACTTCTTAACCACATGGCCATTTCTGTGCCCATAGATCACAGATAACAATATGAATATATTTGGTGGTTCTGAAGGTGGTGTAGTGGCAGAATCAGGGTTGGTTGAAGGTACTCAGAAATTGTCACCCAGGGCACAACTTGCTAGATAGAGTAGAGCCATGCCATGTTTTTAGGATCTTTGAAATACAAATGGAAAATGTGAAAATAATAAATAAAATGAAATAAAAACAAAATGTGAAAATTCCTTGACATCTACAGGAGATCAATGACACCCTTCTGACTTTCTCCCACCCAGCCATCCTCCATTCAGTGTTTGTTTGTATCAAAATCTGCTGAGATCATTGCTAGTAATGTAGATACTTTCTCTCTCTCTGTCTCTCCTCTCCTCTCTCTCCTTCTCTCCTTCTCCCCCCCCTCTCTCTCTCTCTCTCTCTCTCTTTCTCTCTCTCTCTCCTAGTTATATTAACGAAAGGATTTGAAACATTGATGTTATGTTTCAACTGTTCCCTTTAGCTTGTATATTGCAATAAACACATTTGCAGTTTTTCCTTTGCGTGAAAATTTAAAAACAATATACTTGTAGGGACACCGAAATTCTGCTTACCAGAGGTGCCAGCAACCCTAGAGCTGGCACAGGGTGGAAATAATAGAGCACCTGCCTAAATGATTGGCAGTATTTAAATTTTGCCTCTCCACATTCTGAGTTTAAATGCTGTAAGAACAGCCATAGCAACCAAGCCAAGTGAAATGTATGAGCAAGACATGGTCCCCCGACTTGTCAAGGAGGATGGTGACTCCAAATAAGAACCGACTCAGACTGACATCACCTGTCTAACCCATGTCAGCATGGAAAGCAGACATAAAGCGATCATGATCATGATCATGATGTTCACCCGTCTGACGTTGCTGCTATTGTAGTTTAGGCTTAAGTTAGCCCTGGTCGAGTAGACCTAAGATCAAAAACATTCAAACCATGATTATACCATCATAGATTTTTTAAGGAATAGAGTACCCTGGACAACATTCTTCAATGTGTCCTTTTTAAATATAGTACAGTGTGGTTAGAGGGGGATGTTGCTGCTATTAATAGCAGGACACCTGTTCATGTAGAACGACTCACCCATTGGCATATCCCTCCATAGTTGATAAAATATGTAGTAGCAGTTGTTATTGTTATTGTTTAGCCCCAGGCCTGCCCCTGATCAAGCAGACCTATGATCAAAGGCATTCCAGCTATAACCATTCGCATCTTTTTAGAGATATGTAGTATTACATTACCTAATGTGTCTGGTCCTGTCAGTAGGATGTGGTTTAAGGAAGATTTGGTTGCTTTTTATAGCAGGTCAAGCAATCACTAAGAGGCCTCTCTCTCTTTGGCCCGCATATGTACCAGTCATGTAGTAGTAAGGCATGGACTTGTGCTAATGTAAGAAACCAGTATGATAGGTAGCCTATTGTTGAACCCTTCCCTGCATTTACAATGATAGAGAATAGAAATACTTTACTATTACTATACAACAAGTTCCCAACACATAAGGTTATTTCTGTCATCAAATCAAATTATTGCTCAACAATCATACTCTCTGTCAATTGAAGTTCAAACAATTTATGGATATTTCACATCACTTCGTGTACAAAGATTAATATGACTCACATTGTTTAAAACAGAAAAATTAAAATAAAAATGTTTAAAAAAATAAAAAAAATAAAAACAGTCTAGAAATGCAAAGATTTTTCAGATGAAGTGATAAAAGAATTAATTTAATAGAGAAAATTAATCCACTGAAATATTTTTTTTAGATCTTGTCTTGAAGACTTCAAAAAATAAAAATAAAAAATAAATGGAAAAAAAATAAATGGAAAAAAAATTTGAACAGCAGATTAAAAATGTTATCAATCAAAATAAAAAAAAAAAAAAAAAAATAATTCATCTTAATTTATATACATAAAGGATTGGAAATAAAATGAATTATGTTCTAAGGGAAGTAGTAGTTGGAAGTACACAATGATAAATTTAGAAATTCTCTCAAAGAGATGGAATAGATAAATAATAATAATAATAATAACAATAACAATAACAATAATAATAATAATAATAATAATAATAATAATAATAATAATTCAACGATAATGGCAATAACATCAATAATGATTAAAATTGTAACGTTGATGATAATAAAATAGATGATGTGCTTTGTGTATGTGTGTATGTGTATGTGTGTGTGTTTCTGTCTGTCAGTATATTAAAAAAAAAATGAATGGTAGCAAGTAATGTTTTCTAAAAAATAACCTCTATTATTATTACAAATTGTTATTTATACAAGAAGCGATATTTTCTCAGAAACAGGATATGAATACTAATGATATGATATTTAGTGTTTACAACACTGATATCTAGTAAATTAGCATCCATGAATATTCATTGGTATTTACAATTGGGAATACAAGGAAAAGAAAGCATATAAAATGTGAGGGAAAAGTCAAATCACCCCCAATAATATATTCTCCATTGATTATAACCTCCTTTGTTTTGTATTTTTTTTTATTTTCAGAATTTTATCTTATTTTATTTTATCTTTTTTATTTTTTTCATCAGATTTCAAAATGAACATTGTATTTGGGCATTGAAAAGATTATAAAGCTATCATGTTTACTGGTTTTTTTTTTAATAACTTTGGTTTATAATTTTCCTTTTTTTCATTTGTTACACCATTAAACCATTAAGTATAATATTAAGCATTACAAAATATAGTCTCCCACCCCAAACTTTAAAAGATTATTAGAAAAGACTAATATGGAAATCTGAATGAGAGAGAAAGTCACATTTTAAAACATCAGTGACCCCTGACTAAAGCCATCTGAAAGAAATGAATGTCAAATGATAAATATAACTGAAAGTAAAGAGCCAGGGAAAAAACACAACTTGATGAGCATAGAATAATCTAATGTTTATTAGGTTAAAGGCTATCAATATATTACATATTAGTATATCCAGACCACATGCATACCACACCAAACCATGTGTGGATGCATGAATGATGAAGGTATGTTTCCCTATAATATAGGTGCTCATCAAACCAGTACAGGTTTTCATAAAACCTGTGCAGCTTTGAATTTAAAAGCAACTAATGAAAATAAGATAATTGTGAGCATGAATAGATTGCCAGTCTTATAGCAAGTAATATTTTTTGAGTATCTGCAAGCTAGAACCATGTTGCTATAGTTACTGCTGTGGTCGCTGCCCACTTTGAGATTGCAGCAGTTGGGGTGTCTGTTGCTCTACTCTCACCCTCTCCACCATGGGGCAGAACTATTAAGGTGGTGTGTTTTACCGCAAATGTAACTTTTGTGTTTTCTACCCACCATGAACACTCGCATTTGCCTGCACTCTTCAAAATAAAAGAAGTCTGGGATGCCAGGAATATCTTCCGGAGCAACCAAAGCCTGGAATTCCAGGAATGTATTCCGGAGCAACCAAAGCCTGGAATGCCAGGAATGTCTTCTGGAGCAACCAAAGCCTGGAATGCCAGGAATGTCTTCCGGAGTAACCAAAGCCTGGAACTCCATTGACATTCCCATCTGCCTATCTGCCTCTCATCATCCTATACTGCACTCTACAATCAATATTCTTTCCTTGGAATTGCAACACTATGCAACTTCCTTCCCATATTTTTCCGACAGTCTGCAAAAGTTCAAGCTGAACATTAACTTCATCAATCATAGCAGTCTGAGAGGATCTACAAAAAGGCTATCAGTGCTCTATATCTTCCTTGAACTAAGGAAGTATTTTTCACATTAGCACAAATTTATTTAGTTGTAGAGGATGTTGTTTTTTTAGTTGTAGAGGATGTATATAGTTTACCGAGTTAACTCATGTATATTACTGGTACTTATTTCATTGATCCAGAGGGATGAAAGTCTAAGTCAACCTTCATCGAATTTGAACATTTGAATTGAGATTGTAAAGGGACAGAACTAAATATTGCAAAACATTAAGTGCTGCTCTCCACTGTTTCTGCAACTCCTCAGGACTAAATATTCAAAGAAAGGTATTTATTCTAACTATAAAATAAAATGAGACATTTAGGGACTTACAGCAAACGTCTTTCATCTTCATGTGCTATCATAGGTTCATTGGTGATAAGAAATGTGTTTATATTCACAGTGCACAGTTCAATAAATAAATGCACTATGATTGTAGGAAAGAAGCCAACTCATCTGGCAATGCAGAGTAAAAAGTTTGATTTAAGAAAGATAGCATGACTGCTGCAACGATTGTGGTGTGTGAAGTATGTGTGTATTTACTATCTTAAGAGTTTCTATCAACAATGTATAAGAATACACTATGTCGAATAGAGCTGCTGTCTCTGTAATATTGAATTATTGTTACAAAAACACATACTTTGATAAGTGAATTATGTAACATGTAGGGAGCAGAGCAAGATACTGAAAAGGGTTCTGTATGGGTAACTAAATAGAAGTGGGTAAGTAACTGAAAAATAAGTCTAAGTCAAGGGAGTAAATGAGTGTGTGAAACATTTTTAAGATCAATCATCACAAAAGAAAGACAGGTGTATTGATGTAAACAGTTTGGAAAATATTGATGTATTATGGATCTAAACCTAATTATGGAAACCTAAACATTGTGAGGTATTATGGATATAAACATAAAAGACTGCCAATAAATAAAGTAACATGTATACAATGTTGCAGGTGGCAAATTGGTTGAGTCATTAGAGAATCCGGTAAAATGCCTTGCTGTATTTGTTCCAGCTCACTGCACTCTGAGTTCAAATCCCGCTGAGGTCAACTTTACATTTCATCCTTTCAGAGTAGATAAATAAAGTACCAGTCTAGGGTAGTTGGCTGGTGGAATCATAGGAGCATTGGACAAGATGCCTTGCAGTATTTTTTCCGGCTCTTTGCGTTTTGAGTTCAAATCCCACTGTGGCTTACTTGGGTGGTAGACTTAATCTGTTACCCAGTTTAACACTACCACCTGGTCCTTAGGGACCTCTAGCAGAGTCCAATCTGTTGCAGGAATTCAGGCCAGGTCTTTGGTCAGAGGATAAACTTCCTCTCTCTCTCTCTCTCTCCCACACCAGTCTCGGAGGCCCTGAAAATGAGTGTTGGACACTACCTTTTCCTCCTGACTAAGTGATAAAAAATATGTAACCATTGGATTTTATCTAATACCAGTATCACTGACAACAGACAGTCATGACAATACTTGATTTGTAGTTTTCAAATGTATTTGTTTTTGAAAAATCAAGATTTAAAAATCAATGCTTTGGCATGCATTATATAAACAGATAAAAGACCAAAAAAGAAATTTACATTATAAAAAGCATCAAATGACAGTCCATGTTCCTCTTCAGAAGATGTGATTGTAACATGCTTTCTGGACTAAAAAAAAATCACATACATAGACTAAAACTAAAGTCTACAAGTCTGCTAGTTACTCAGGCCTCATTAGTCAGTTGCAAATAAAAACAAAAATGGTTTTCCTCCAAGAATAGTCCTGAAGAAATAGATATGGCATAAAGCAGGGGTTTCTAACTTTTCAGTATGAGAGCCACATTGTATATTTTACACATGTTTGCAGGCCAAAGAAAACAAACAGTTCGATATTTTTGGATAATCAGCTTCATATGATTCAGAACAAAAGAAATATGTGAAAATTACAAAGGAAGGATGCCTGACCACATGGTTGACAAAAACGTAGGAAATATTAATTACACACACACACACACACACACACACACACACACATATAGTTGTATATGATAAAAACAACAAGTAGAAGAGAACTCAATTTCACGAAAGAGTATAATTTGTTTTAGTGTAAAAACACAAGGGGTCTTAGGACAACCTAAGGTTTCTTGCCCACGTCAGTTTGTCTGGTTTATTGGAATTCTTCCGATAAGCACATGACATGGCATGTTCATTAGGTCCTTTCAACCGGAAGTGTGAAATGTCTGACAAGAATATATGGTATGTTGTGAATCTGAGGAAATCTCGAACAGAGGGTTAGTTCTTATTTGAAAAAAACCCGATAGAGGACCGGTCGTGATAGATACAAGAAGATAAAAATAATTAAAATAGAATATTATACTATAAAATAGATTCACATGTGTAGCAGTTACATAGCTGTTACATAGCTATGGTAGTGAGGCACCTTGCTACCACAGCTATGTAACTGCTACACATGTGAATATATTTTATAGTATAATATTCTATTTTTATTCTTTTTCTCTCCTTGTATCTATCGCGACCAGTCCTCTATTGGGATTATTTCAAGTAAGAAATAACTCTTTTATGAGATTTCCTCAGATTTACAACATACCATATATATTCTCATCGGAAATTTCAAACTTCCAGTTGAAAGGAACTGATGAACGTGCCTTGCCGTCAGCTTATCGGAAGAATTCCAATAACACAGACAAAATGACTCGAGCAAGAAACTTTAGCTTGTCCTAAGACCCTTGTGTTTTTACACACACACACACACACACATACATATATATATATATATATATATATATATATATTTGTTTCCTTGTGGACCTGTTAGTTCCAGTGATCCTCAATTTCAGCACT
>JAOPJM010001463.1:3946706-3964509 GCA_027124095.1 Muusoctopus leioderma | reverse complement strand
TATAAGCCAAAAATCGTGATTTTGGGGGCAAAATTGGTATTTTTTAGTTTTTTGGGGTGCAAACCGCCAAAAATGACTTTTTTTGAAAAATTTCTTCGGATTCTGTTTTTCCATGTAAAATGTCATCAAAAAATCACTACTTCCCTTGGTTTTGAAGATAGGCCTATTTTACCCCTACCCCTAATATAAAAAAGAGGAAATATTGCATAATGTGGTCTGAGAAAAACTCGGTTTAAAAAGACGGTATGGACACAACTAGAATGCAATAACCCCTGTACTTCGCCACTTTAGAACTCTCTCCTGTCTATAGGTTCCTTCCATCTCAAAACAAACGTTTACTGCAAGTACTTGTCAAAGCCATCTTGGCAAGCCCTCTCCCTCCATTTTAAGAAGGTCTGAAATGTCTATGGGCCAAGTCCCGTCTTCTCAGACTAGCAATTAATATTAGTATTGATTTCTAACATAGGAACGAGGCCTGAAATTTGAAGAATAGTCGAAGTTGACCTCGTCGGGATTTGAACTCAGAATGTAAAGGGCCGTAACTAAATACAGCAAGGCATTTGTGCGACGCTTTAACGATTCTGCCAACCCACCCCAATTAATATTAATACTGACAACACAAGGTTTACAGTGAAGTTAAAATGCGATGTCCAAATGCACATACAATGGACATCGAGGACTTATTTCCACTCAAAGGAGCAAACTACAACAAAAGCAGTAATGATTTCTTATATTATCGTCTCAAGCAGGCCCGTGCAGAGGGGTGTGGCAGACGGGCCAGTTGGCATGGACTTACGATTTTGAGGGAGTCTACTCCTCTTCTTAGAGGCAAAGTGGGGTCCCTTGGGAGAGAATTACTTTAAAAAAAAAAAGTTCTAGTCCTTTTACTGTTCTGTTACTTGTAAGTACATCATGTACACGACGTGTACATGTATACACCCGTAACCCATACATATATCATATGTATTTATCACTGATTACTAAAATACTTGAGTAGTTTGAAATGGGGCCTACATTTCACATCTGACACAGCCCTGGTCACAGGAGTGGGTATAGTCGATTAAATCGACCTCAATACTTGACTAGTACTTTATCTTATCGATCTCAGAAGAATGAAAGGCACAGTTTACCTCGGCAGGATTTGAACTTAGAATGTAAAAGGCCGTAACTAAATACCACCGTATGACATTTTATCCGATGCTCTAACGATTCTGCCATTCCACAAATGCTTGCAGATCCATTTTACTTATAGGGCAGCGCCCATGACCTTTTGCAGGGTCTCCGAGACAAGTAAGGAAGAAAGAAACCTCAAACCGGAGGCCTGGTCCGAATGCTTGCAACAGAGTGGACACCGCTGAAGGCCTCCAAGGACCAGATGGTGGTGTTAAACTGGGTGACGGATTAAGTCTATCACTGAAAATACTTTCGTGTGTGTAGGTGCTAATGACTATGACCTTCAAAAATAAACACATGCGTGTAGATATTTTTGTAACAGCAGATTCATTTTGTGACAGGAGAATATTTACAAAGCTGGTTAGGGAGCAAGACCGAAAATGGACGCAAGTAAAGTTTGAAGGCGTGTGTCATGCGATACAAATTTGTAAGCCATGAGCAAAACGTCTTGTACTTTGTTCTTCCATATTTCTTTTTGCAGTTAGAATGCTTACACTGAAGGACAATGGTAGAGGGGACACTATACACACCAACAAGCGTTTAGAACTGAACTTCAATATAATAGTTGTTGTATAGTGTAACATTTTACTGTCTTGAACCTATGTTTCACAAGCTGTGGGTGAACTTTTGCCTATTAACCTCTGGTTTCTTGGTTAGCACACACTTAAAATAATGATGTATAATTCGTTGCTGCATGAACATTATAATCAGGTACGAATTATGTAAAAATATGGTTAAGACATGTTTATACAGAGTAACTTCTCTGAAGTAAACTTTTCAAGTTATTCACAAAAGGAGAGCATGAATTGTGGTTACCCCTGGTGGTCGGGAAAGATATTCACCTAATGCCTGATGATTGTGAGTTATGAGTTCAACGTGCTGTTACCGTGAGTGGAATTATAAGAACAATCTTAGTGAACTAATTAGAAGAACCGGAACATTCATCAGTTCTCTGGGAAAAAAATCACTGATCGGTTACAGGAATAAAATACCAAATTACAAAATATCTTACCTATATACAAACAAATGTTCACACATACAGTGAACTCTTGTTAAACCGTACTAATAGGGAGGAAAGGGTGTCCTTTTCAGACGATTGTCCGAGTTAACCGATAGTAGAGGTTAATACTGTATACGTATACAATATTGAAAATATATAAACTGTACGCTGAACATAATAAACAGTAACAACATTTCAGAAAATACTGTAAATATCATATAACTATGTCGGCTTTCGTTTGTCTCGCGCTTGGAAAATCTTGCTTTGGTCTTGTTAGCAGAGTAGAGTCTGCTGTGGCTGTAGAGGCTCACATGGGAGTGACAGTCCCGGCTACAACGACTGCGTTTGAAGGTAGTCTCTGCCAGTCTTGTCTTGGTACTGTTTTTTCGGTGAGTGCACTTTTCTTCAGCTTCAAGCTTCTGTTCCTATTCCCGTCTTTTAAAACTACTGCATAGTTCCAGCACCCACTGGGAGCGATCGCTTGCAATGTCCTCTATTTTTCGTCATTCATATTCAGTGACTTCATGTCTCTCTTGCAGACATCTTTAAATCGAAGATGGGGTCGCCCTTGTGTTCTCTTGCCGGAAGCTAACTTCCCATACAACAGGTCTTCCGGTATCCTCTCATCTGACATGCGGTGTATGTAACCCAACCAACGGTGACGTCATTCTTGGAGTAGGATCAGGAGGCTGGTTGTCTAGGTGCAGGCCCAGTACCTCATTGCTGGTGATTCAATCAGTCCACTTGATACCCAGGATGCATTTCAGGCTGCGAAGGTGGAAGGCATTGAGATGCCGCTCTTGTCTGGAGTAGAGGCTCCAGGTCTCACTAGCGTAAAGCAGTGTGCTGAGGATACAAGCTCTGTACACTACAACCTTGGCGTGCGTCATTAGCTTGCTATTCTCCTAAACTCTTTGTCAACCTCGCTAGTGTTAAAGATGCTTTTCCGATGTGTCTGTTAATCTCAGACTCAACAGAGAGGTTGTTCGTGATGGTGGAATCAAGGTATGTGAACTCATGGACTACCTCCAGCTCACAATTGTTGATGGTGATGGCAAGGGGCTGCTCAACGCCTTGACCCAACATTTTGGTCTTCTTCAGACTGATGGTGAAGCTGAAGTCCTGGCAGGCTCTTGAGAAGTTACCCATAAAGCGTTGCAGTTGCTCCTCAGAGTGTGTTGCCAGTGCCGCGTCGACTGCACACAACATGACCCTTATGAGTACCTCACATACTTTAGATTTCGCTCTAAGTCGAGACAGACTGAGTAGTTTCCCATCTGATCTTGTGTGAAGGTCAACACCATTCGTTTATGTGCCAAAGGCGTGTTTCACCATGACAGCGAACAAGATGCTAAACAGATTGGGGGCTTGAATGCTTCCGAAGAAGAGCCGTTAAACTGAACGACACCCTTCATGTCTGCATGGTATGACTGAACTATCTCAAGGAGCCTCGGGGGACAACCAATCTTGGCGAGGATTTTGAACAGGCCGTCTCTTCTACTCACAAGGTGGAAGGCTTTCATGAGGTCGATGAATGTAACGTAGAGTGGTTGTCTTAGCTTTCTGCATTTCTCTTGTGGCTGTCGAAGGGAGAAGATCATGTCGATTGTGAAGTGTTTTGACCTGAAACCACTCTGAGACTCGGGGTATACCCTTTCAGCGATTTTCTGCAGTCTGTTCAGGACCACGTGGGCAAAGACCTTTCCAATAATACTCAGCAAAGAGATTCCCCTTGTTACAGTCACTTCTGTCCCCTTAGTGGTGGTGTGGGAGGTCAGGGTATCAAATATGCAGTCTCTCATGCCCTATGGCACTGCTCCTTCTTTCCAGTACTGGTATAGTAGCTTATGTAGGTGGTTTAACAGGACGCCCTTTCCACACCCGATGGCCTCTGGTGGAATGCCATCCAATCCTGGTGCCTTGCCGTTGGGCAGACTATCAATGGCTTTACTCAGCTCTCCGACAGTCAGCAATGCATCCAATTCCTCCATGACAAGCAGGTGTTCATTGGCAGCTTGTGCGTTGTCTGAAACGCTGTTTTCCCTGGAGTAGAATTCTGAGTAGTGCTCCATCTGCTTGCCTTTGACTTTGATGGTCTTGCCTGTTATGGTTTTCAGTGGTACTGTCTTATTCTTGGTTGGGCCGATGGCGTTTTTGTTCTCCTTGCACACTCCATGGATGTCACCAATATCAAATGATGACTGAATGCTTTCACAGTCTACTCGTTAGAAATATAGTCATGAGTGCGTATAGTAACCAAGTTCCTATTTGAGGAATTATCCTCACTTATTAGAGTAAAATATGTTTATATTTTAGGTCTTGCTCTCAAATCAGCTCTGTAAATATTTTCCTGCCACAAAATGAATCTGCTGCTACAAAAATATCTACACGCTTGTATCTGTTTTTTAATGCCATGGTCATTAGCACCTACACCCACGAAAGTATTTTCGGTGTTATACTTAACCCGACACCCGGTTTAACACCACCACCTGGCTCTTGGGTACCTTTAGCGTTGTCCGCTCTGTTGCAAGCATTCGGACCAGGTCTCCGGTTTGCGGTTTCTTTTTCCCTTACTATAACTATATAAAACAAATAAATATATATTTTATAAAATTATCTAACAGTATGTAAAAGTTTAAAATTAATACCATAAGTTATTAATTTCACTTAACTGTAGTAGATGATAGATGAGCTTGATGTGGCGGCCGAGGGGTAGGGGTGATAGCTTGTCATTATGAGTTAGTGGAGCTAAAATGTTACACGCTTTTTCTTGTCTCCCACTCGTAGAAATCTAAGTTGACTGAGGATGGACTGAGTCAATTGCACGTGACTCCTCAATATCTTCAGCAGGTTTAACAGCTGCAGCAGGTTTCGGATGAATTCGCTTGAAATTATTAACCTTGCTGATGCTGCTTCTGTATAAAAAATTCCATGCTGAACATCAATTTCTGTTGATAACTCAATGTACGGAATGACGTTATCAAAGGATTTTCGTGTAACAGAGTTTGGGTTTCTTGGGTAATGGTTCGTCATCTTCATCATCCTCACTATCTCTGATATCACCAACGAGAACTTCATGCGCTATTTCTTCTTCTGTTAACACTTGGTATTCAGGTCTTAGCCAGGTTCTGACGTCGTTTTCTGTGATATCTATTTCGCCTGCCCTCTGAAGTATATACGGTAGAAATCCCTTGCCTCGAATTCTTTAAAATCATATTCTACCTCCACATTGTACATAAGTTTTTTCCTCCCAAGCATTGGCTAGAGTGATAGCCTTCAGTACCTTCCATGAAGCTACTATATTGAATATTACAGACTTGAGGTTATAGTTCTTAATGTTACTGAAAGTTCTTTATCATCGTGTGTTTCCTCTAAGATCGTCCTTTACTATAACCACGAGAACTTCGTCCAAATATCTTTGTTGATATAATCTCTTACAGGCTACAATTATGCCTTGATCCAGTGGCTGAATCGTGAAGGTAACACTGAGTGACAAGAACGTGCATCTTATTTTTGCCATCATTACCGACAAACTGGTGACCAACTGGGTGAGCATGTGTGTTGTCTAAAATTAGTAGCACCTTCATCTCATCAGCAGAAAGCGTGAGGACATCTTCCTGGTATTTACGAACTGCAGAAATGAAATGCAAGAAAAACCATTCATGAAAGATATGGATGTTGAACCACGATTTCTTGGAATTGTAATAATGCACTGGTAGCTGGTGCATTATGTCTTTCAAAATTCGCTGACATGCTGACCTCCCCACCACCACTAACTTTAAACGGTGCATACCAATTTAGTTCATGCACACAACACCGAGAAACGTCCCCTACTTAATTTACGACGAGGTGTGGAGGCTTCATTCTTAAAAGTTTGGGTATTCCGGGGTAGTGATCGCCAACACAACCCAGTTTCATCAGTATTATACACTTGGGAAATTAGGAGCCCTTCACACTTAAGTCATTTTAACCTCTCTCTGAATAATTCGATTTCCTCGGTTGATGCACTGCCTGCTTCACTACGAGTAATTTTATTGCCCATTCCATAACAACCATAATCACCTATTCCATAACCACCATAACCATCCATCACTAGCTTCGAAAACCTTGATATCCGTATGCCTAGTTAGCTTGGCAGCAGCTCTTTGAATTTCTACACCACGGACAACATTGTTACCACAAGATCATTGAAGGATAAACCTCTTCGTCACTGCCTTTTCAAGATTTGTATCTTTTGCAACCCTCCTACACCTCCTTGCACCAACAGATGATGATTTAGAATTTGTATAAAAATTGTATTTCAAAAGAAATGCAGTGAGTTTGTCCTTAGTTTTGCGTATGTCCGATATTGTTTGCCTTTTAACATCGTACTCTTTATAAACTTTCGCCACCGAAGCACCAGCCTCTAACGTCCTTACAAGTTTCAGTTTTTGTTTCACAGACAGTTACATGCTTTTTCTTTAGATTGTTACTCTCTCTTGAAGCCATGATGTAAAATACAAGGCTGGAAGATGCTTAACCAGTGAAATATTAACGAAAATTGCAGGGCAACACAATTTGTTGTACTGCGTATAGCGGTTATTGTTATAGGGTGTGCACTGTGCAACCGAGTATTACTCAAATATAAATATACACACTTTAGGCTACTTCGACCTGAATAATCTTTGTTTCTGAGTGTATAGTATTAGGTTTGAAAACAAATTACGGCCAGATTATATCATGATACTGCAAGAACAGAATTATTATAAAGAAAATCAGTTTCAGTGAATAGATTTTCAACGAATTTATACATGCTATTCCTCACCACGAAAACGTAGTGTTTATTAGAGATAAGTGTGAAAGCGAATAAGAAAAAGCAAGTCTTATATAAGTAACAGGCTGAATATATATAGAAAGAAGTAGGGAGAGGAGTGGTGAATGAATTCGAATAGTAGGCGAATTAAGAGGCAATTAGTTAGGGGAAGTGGGGAGTATTAGAAAGAAAGGGTATATTTCTTAGAGAGGGGTGTAAAAACCAACAATAAACAGGATGTGTACTTGTGAAATGTCGTTCACCTTCCGTCCTTATTTTTGTCACTCTCCCATTATCCTGCCATCCACCTAGTACGTATTATGATACAAGCAGCTGTGGGGTGTACAATGCTATCTCAGAAGAACTGCCACGATATTTCATAACAGGGGGTAGAAAAATTAATTTCCAGTTATGATCCATGATTATATTATTCAGTGAGCTTAATATTTACTATCTTTTGTGGCTGTGCAGCGTTCATATAGCACAACCAGAATATACACCATGACAACACTGATACTCAAAGATGGCAGTGGAAATCAGCACTGAAAGTCACTCTTAACTCAGAATTCGTCTAGTTTATCTGATATCCGACTTAACGGGGTCCGGTTTAACGGGGATTCGCTGTACATGCAATCATATAAATATCGATATGTACACATATTAGATGCTGTCTCCTCTGTCTGCCTTTTCTACTGCTGCTATAGTGACATTTACTCATCGGAGAAAAGGTATCTGTTAACAATTGCCAAATTGGGCCTCTACAGCATTCCATAGCTTAGGGGCTCACCATGTCCTAAACCCGCTCTTGATGAAAGCGGCAACGTCTGTATCAAGCTCATGGTTTCTCAATTGTACCTATAGCTATTTGGGTATTTATTTATAGACACTATCTTGAAAAGTTGTCTATCATAAAAAGAAGTTGAATTAATTGGGTCGTACAGTATAGATGTTCTAGTGTTGAAAAAAGGTTCTCTATAGTATCTTTTTCAAGAAAATTATAGAGATGCTTTTATGTCATGTCACCTTAATAAGAGACTATTTAACAGGTAGAATTTTATTACTGTCGCATTGAGATGCAGAGATGGCCAAGTCGATAGTGGGATTCGAACCGTCGACCCTTCGGTCGGTAAGCTGGCATCCTAACAACACGGCGAACAGCGACTGACTGACTCTCTCTTTCTCTCTTTCGTTACATAGATAGTTGTCATGACTTGTGGTAACAAGTTTATTAGAAATGTTTAAATTTAATCACAATAACGATAGATTAAGATCAGGATTAGACTAGCTCGTGGTGAGGGTTCCGTCTAAAATTTCTAAATTAATGAGGAAACTACGCTAGATTTATGGTCAGAATTAATGTTAATGTTGTTAGCTAATTATACGTATTAAATTTCTGCTTAGCACTACAAGGAAGTTATTTACTACAAGTGATAAGAAAGTTTTTATGCGATAGTTTACTCGTTATTTTCGGTGTGTATTAACAAGAGAATGTTAATGGTTTATTGACTCAGTAATAGTAATAGACTTAATAGCTTAGTATGGTGTCAGGTTAACTTCATATCTTAAAGGCTGTGTTGTTTTGCTTCTTCTTTCTTTTATTCTTTTACTAGTTTCAGTAATTGTATTGCGGCCATGGTGAGATACCACCTTCATGGGGTTTATTTTAGCCGATCATATAGACCTTAGTACTTATTTCAGTCTGGTGCTTATTTTATCGATCTCTATTTGTCGAACCTTTAAGTTACACGACATAAACAACAACACCGGTTTTGTTTCGGCCGGTGTAAACGTAAACACACACAAACTGATAGTTCATCCGTCAATTTGACGATGACTTAACATCTGCAGAAAAAGAAGAGGAGGAAAGAGAGGAAGAAATCAGTGCTGTGGCCGAGAAGGCTTATTCTGGTAGAGAAGTATTTGTCACAGCCAACACACTGATGTTCACTTATACCAGGGTTGTTATGGTGTGATTTGCGAGCTTCCCCTTTTGCCCTCAGATATAGAGATTCGTAAAGGTTCAAACGGCTTTGAGCCTCTGGTGCTAGCTTCTTTCCATGCAGACCAGTCTCGAGCAAGACCCCCCCCCCCTATGAGTTTGGGTTGATGTTGCAGTCTTTCAAGATTGCCTTCAATGCATCTTTGAATCTTTTACGTGGTGCACCAAGCTCAGAATAGAAGATTGCTTTTGGCAATCTACAGTCAGGCATTCTGGCAACATGTCCATCCCAACACGGCTGGATTTGCTTGAGCTTAGCAAACAAACTGGGAGCATTGGCACACCTGAGAACCTCTGCCACTTTATGCTTAGAATCTTCCTTAGGCAAGACATGTGGAAATGATTAAACTTTTTAGCATGGGACTGGCACACTGCCCAAGTTTACGCACGATAGAGGAGAGTTGGGAGGATGACAGCATTGTAGACTTTAATTTTGGTATCTATGCGAATACCTGGGATGTCCTACACTCTTTGATGCAGTTTTCCGAAAG
Organism: Muusoctopus leioderma; assembly: GCA_027124095.1. Taxonomy (NCBI): domain Eukaryota; kingdom Metazoa; phylum Mollusca; class Cephalopoda; order Octopoda; family Octopodidae; genus Muusoctopus; species Muusoctopus leioderma. The sequence goes on along the minus strand of JAOPJM010001463.1, from coordinate 3,955,054 downwards.
CTTCACTCACCTTGCCAATGCGTGATGACGCTTCAGCATCAATGCAGGCATATTCAAGATATTCAGATATTCAGCATCAATGCAGGCATATTCAAGATATTCAAAATTGTCTACAGTTTTCAGCTCAGTGCAGTGTATTATTCCAGGAGGTACACACTGTGCATGTCCTAGGACAGGTTGATGCAGTACTTCTGTTTTTGCAGTGCTGATAGTGAGGCCAAAGTTGTTGCATGCCTTTGAGAATTGATCGATACATGCTTGTATGCTGGACTCATCCTGCACAAGCAATCCACAATCATCTCTAAACAGCAGTTCACAGACACTTAGATGCTTAACTTTGGTTTTTGCTTGCAATCTGCGAAGATTAAACAATTTGCCATCATATCTGTACCTAATGTCAACTCAAGGTGGAAGTGTTCTGAAGGCCTCTTGCAACATGGCAGAAAACATGATAATGAAAAGGGTAGGTACTAAGACACAACCCTGTTTCACACCATTTGTGACAAAAAATGGTACAGATATGTCTCAATTACTCCTAACACTCGCTAGCATGCCATCATGAAATTTGCGCACCATATGTACGAACATGGGTGGACAAGCATATTTGGCAAGGATTCTCCACAAACCACCACCACACACTGTGTCAAAAGCCTTTAAAAAACAACTTGCAGAATATATGTGTGTGTGTGTGTGAGAGAGTGAGTGATTTTATTATTGGTAGTAATTTTATCTATTCTGCAAGTTATTTTTTAAATAGTGATAACGACGGTGATGATAATGCTTTCATTATCTTTAAAATGTATTTATTTGGCCATGAGGTCAACAAATAATCTGACAAATCTCAGATAGGTTTGCCGAGAAGGGGGAGGAGGGGACGGTTGATCTGACAAATGTCATCGAATTGCGTTGGAAACTAGTACATAACCCCAAGTATTTGGTTCAGGTTTGGCTGATATTTCGAGCATCGTCGTCGTAATGATGGTCTAATCACCCCGCAGTTAATGGAAGATGGAAGAATATGATTGGATAAAATTAAATATAATTTAAATCTTTAAAGGATTGTAACTTTTTATTAATGTTTTGCGGGAAAATAGTTGCGATTTCCGTAATTGGCATGCAAAACTACATATGTGTAGAGAAATTCGATCTGAAGGGGATTTTTTAGTGTAAGCGCTTTCGCTGTAACAGCTTTTCAAGCATACGTGGTATACATTAAAGTTTTCTATGCTGTTATCTGTATGGTAGCAATTGTATTCCGTAGTGGTTGTCACTATTTCCGGTTAAGTATCGGTTTGAAGATCTTTATGAAATATTCTCCTTTTGCCTTTCGTAGCTGTTCATTTTCTTCCCTTTATTTTGTAAAAGGGGAATATTTTGAATTTCCCATTCGTAAAGATGTCTAAATGTTCACTGCATGGAGCATTCCTAACAGTTGGATCCTAGATTTGTTGTTTATGAACCCTCACTCGATCCATTAATTTTGTTCCTGTTTGACCGATATAATTCTATTGCATTGTTGACATGTAATGCAGTAAATTAGATTTTTTGTTTTGCAATTCATATTTGTATTAACTTTAATTCTTTCCCATTCTTAAACTTTTTGATTTTACCCTGTTCAATCAAATAACACGTCCCGCAACGAGGTTATTCACATTTTGTTACCTGCATAATTTCTTCCGTTGTAAATTTCACCTTTGCTAAGAGTCTTTTAAGATTTGGTGGTTGTCTTCGACTGTTGATAATTTGTGACTCTTTAAGGGTTTTATTTAGATTTGATGACTGGTGTCGAATCGGAGGGTATCGTTTGGCAGAATGTAAGATGTTGTGGTTTCTGGGATTGTGGGGGACTACAAATGGAATATTTCTGTTTGTGTCTTCCTCCTTATTGTGAGAGTTTCTTCGTAAGTCAGGAACTGGAATTTGTTTTGCCTTGGTTATGGCATTATTTATCGGCAGAGTCGTTAGCGCGTCGGACAGAATGCCTTGCAGTATTCGTTCCGGCTCACTGCACGCTGAGTTCAAATCCCACCGTGGTCAACCTTGCCTTTCATCCTTCCCAGGGTCGATAAAATAAAGTACCAGTCAAGTACTGGTATTGCTGGCCTTGTGCCTATGTTAGAAACAATTATTTATTCTTTCGTGCATTTTTGTCTCTGGAGGAATATTTTTAGTTCTTCCAGTCGTCTCTCTCGTCTAGTTGAGTCTGTGACTATTGAACATATACATCTTACCATATTAAATGGGATATTTCTTTTAGTACGATATGGGTGGCTAGATCTAAAGTCTAAGTAATGGTGTGTGACTGTGTCTTTGCAGTAGAGATCAGTTGTAATAATCTCATTTTCCTTAATTATCAGAATTTCCACAAATGGAAGTTCCCTTTCATTCCTTTCCATTATGAATCTGATCGATTCTTGTGAATGTTATTGAATAATTTTTGAAATCGTGTAAGATCTTCTTTATTTCTGTTCCAAAATATGAAACAGTCATCCAGGAATACTTTTCAATCTTCTCTTAAGTAGGTTTTGAAATTCTGATAACAAAATAATCCCACATTGGACATAGATTTTTTTCTTCTAAGAATCCCATCACTAGTGTTGCAAAATTGGGGGCGACTTTTGTGCCCATTGCCATCCCTTTTATTTGAAGGTAGGTAATATTGGTTGTCAAAAACGAAGTCGTTTTTTTAGCACCAATCGTAATCCTTCTATTATTTATATTTATGTTATTCTCCCTTATGTCCCAAATCTGCTGTGATAGAAACGTTACATTTCTTCTATCTTTATTACAGAACGAGTGTATGTGTTGTGTAGATCTGGCATTGTTGCTCCAATCTTCCTTTCGTGGTCGAGACATTGCGTTTCTTCTATCTTTATTACAGAAGGAGTGTTTGTGTTGTTTGTATCTGGTATTGAACGTATCACTTGTTGCTCCAATTTAATTTTTGTCAGTTCGTCCCTCTTGCAATACTGTTGCCTCGAAGATTACTTCTTTTCTAATGCAATTTCTATTGAATGGTCATAGCTTCTATCTGTTGCAGTTGCATCTGTTTTTGTCTGTGGACTGTGGATTTCTAGAAATGTGGTTGTTTTAGCTTGGATTGAGTGATTTTGGTTTATTGTGCAGGTGTAGCTAGTTTTTGTGTTGTTCCTATTGAATGGTTCGTAGTACATATGGTAAGTTGGGAAGTGTTTGATGATTAGTGCTGGGAAGTTTCTTGTCACATTTGTCGCTACGTTTAGGTGGAAGAACAGGTTTAACCAGGTGATATTCCTTTTTCTGGTTTTATTTGGTTTATGGTTTGTTTGTGTGGCTTCTATTGTGTATACTAATTTTTCATTGAACCTACTCTCTTTTAGGACTTCATTGTAGAATGGTTTTGCTTTGTCAAATATTGTTTTGTCAGATGATATTGTAGAGATTCTCCAGCTTATGTTGCTTACAATGTTCTCTATTATTGAAGGTGGAATTTGTATTCTTATATAGTGGTACTTGTTCTGGTTTCCTGCTTTTCTATATGGATAATGTTTTCTTGTGTTTAGGCTCAATTTTATGTCTAGGAAATTTACTTAGGGTAGATTGACATATGAATATATATATTCATGTACCAACGTACCCATAATACATTTCCGTTTACTAAATTCCACTCACAGATCATTGGTCAACCCGATCCTATTGTAAAAGACAATTGCTTAAGGTACCATGCAGTGGGAAGAATCCTGGAACCACATGGTTATGAAGCAAAGTTCTTAATCATGCAGCAGTAAATACGCCCGTATCTATGTGGATTGCAGTATTTTTTAGATAAACACTTATACCGATACATGGACAAGAGATAAAATTCTAGCTTACATCTAGTGTATTGAAGTTTTTGATTTGCTGCCAAGCATTTGATGGGATACCTCTTTATAATAGTTGCTCTTCAGTTATGATAGATAGTGATAAACAAAACATCAAATTCACTAATAAGACAATGACATCCGTTAATGTTTATTTTTCTCGTCAATTACAAAAGGTGTTTTAGAATACTTGATATTCAATAAAAACTGTATGGAGAAAATGTTCATAAGTCCGGAGAAGATATTGTTGTTGTTGTTGTTGTTTAGCCCCAAGTCAGCCCTGATTGATCAGTCAAAGGCATTTCAGGATTGAGTATCCTGTCTTTTAATGGGTGTGTAAGACTACATTCGCTAATGTGCCTTTTCCTTATTTAAGATGGTAGAGTGTGATTTGATGGAGATTTAACCATTATTTCCACAAGATTGAGTGATAAAGTAGAAGCTACCTCATTGGCTCATGTGGAGAACATATTAATGATTGAATATGTTCTGCACCCTTACAGAGTTCGTTGGTTTTAAGCCACTTCCACTCAGGCACTCCTAACTCACTCGTCTCTCCTCCTCTTGTCACCTATATTGTTCTGTCTCCCAGGCTCTGCACTAACCTCTATGCTCAGACCTTCCTCCCCAGAACTTCGGTGCTCTAGAATTCCCTCTGTGAACATGTTTTTCCTGCAGCCATCGACTTGCAACTCTTCCACAGGAATGTTAACCATGTCAATCTCACCAGCCTCAGAGGACCTATGAAAGCCATTCAACAAACTGTCTTTTTCTAGATCAAACTGATATGAAAATGAAATAGAATAAATTCATCTTGGTATATATATCCGTGAAATTATAATCTGGAGATAGCTTTTTAATGCTTCCTGTATAAAATATGTTAACTAGAAATACTTATGCTGTGAGGTGAAAATATTATTAGTCAATGACTAATATTATTTTATTTAGTTCAGCAAGTATGGGAGATAACTCTGAACATGTTTTGGTTCTATTATGATCTAATCAGCAAAACTTTCTTTACGGTTCTTGTTAAAATAGTGACGGATCAGACTGTACATTGTTTAGCATCAAAAACATGAAATTGTTTAGAGAATAAATAACTCAGAGATGTCATCCACATTTAAAATAATAGTTAAGTTAATGTTAACATATTTAATGCAGGGAGAATTAAAGAGCTAACTAGAGATAATTATGTGGTGAGTAAACAAACCAATATTAGTCAATGACTAATATTATTAGAAATCCCACCAAAATAAATGCTTTTATTATTTTATCCAGTACAGGGAGATAACTTTGAATATGTTTTAGCCATATTAGGACCTCATCAGTGAAACATGGTCTGTCTACACCATACTTTCTGAAGCTGTGATCTATGCACAATTATACAAAGAAAAAAATAAAGTTATTAATGCCATAATTTAGTTTGAATATAACATGATTAATATTTTTATGTATGACATTATTTATAATTTCACTCTACATTTTGTCAAAGTGAAAATATCTTATCTGTTGAAGATGTAGTCGTTAACTGTGGTGAATATTCAAAACTTTGCATATCAACTATGAGTTATTGTATGAACAATAACTGTAGGAAGGTAGAAAACGTGATTGCCAGCATTAAGAGGTTCTATGTTCTCTACATACACCTAAAATTGCTTAATATTCATCATTAATGGCATATTTTGCAGAAATGAAATACAGCAGTAAAAATATGGAAACTGAGTATCTTACGTTTGTTCAAATCTTTTCGAAGATCTTTTCATCTTTTATTGAATTTTATTATTTCAGTGCTGGCATAGATTTATCTCAGAGTTTAGCTAGTCTGTAATTTTACTACAGCCAACTGTGTATTTATCATAGCAATGATGAAAAATAAGTAAAAGCAATATAATATATTAACTATATATATCACTTCACATTACTTTAACTTTAAGAAAACAACATTACACTAACATATGGAAAGTAGAGAGATGGACTTAAATACCTTTCCATATTTAGTTTTGTCTCCAAGATATAGGTCCAAATGATGCAGAGTAAACTTTTTATGTAGATTCTTCTGAAAAAGATAAAATAATGCCAGTGTTATAGTGGTTGATTTAGCTGATTATTCACCAACACAAATTTGAGGTTTAAATCAGTGTTATAATCAATATTACACTAAGATTTACTGAGTGGTCATTGGGTACGGTACTTGTGGACAGGGGTTACCTGGTTAAATATCTTTACAACTTTAGGCTAGATTGTTTCGTAAAAAAAAATATTCAACTATAGAATAAAAAATTAAAAAATAAATAAATAGTCTCGTCTATTTTACTTTTTCTATGAACTGATATCTGAAATTGCAAGCACTTCCAGTTTAATTACCTCTATGAATGTTATCATTCACCATCAATGTTCACCATCAAAGATAGAATAACAATGAGATCAAACCTCACCATGGCAACAATTCACAATGTTGAATACACATATTTGTGTTGGTATAAATGAGAATCACTCTACCCAGGAGATTAACTTCCTATACATAGCTATTCGGTTCTATGTCCATTAACAAAGAAAAAATATTAAGTGTACACTAAGGCCTTCAAGTCTTTCTTCAGAATTACACATATGTTGGAATATAAATGGTTGTATGCTGGTTATTGATTTTTCCAACATATGTTAGAGTATCTATCTGTTATAAAATATATAGACTGTGTTTGAGAGCAACAGATGGTCAAATTAATATGGCCTTCGACATCTAGCTGAGCCGAAAGCACAGCAGATTTCAGTCTTTCACCAGTACTACACTGTCTATGGCCAAAATATTTAACCCTTAATAGAGTGGTTTATCTTGCTGAAAATAGGTACCACATGGTGGAAACAATGCTTTACTACAGGAAGTAGCAGCATCTTAAAATTAATGAATGTTTCACTTGCAGTTGTTGTTTAGCTCTAGGCTGGCCCTGAACAAACAGGACTATGTTCAAATGTGTTACATCTGGGACCATCCCATCTTTTTTTCCAAACTTCATTCTCTAATGTGTCCTTCCTTTCTAAGATTAGAGACAAGTTTGGCTGCTATTTCTGTCAAATTGAACAACCATGTAAAAACACCCCCATTGGTTCATCTTGCTTGAAGTTCCTTGCATAAGTATAGTATAGAGAGGGATGCCCCTCCACCACCAACGCCATGCTGACATGTCCTAAAATGCATTATATGAAGAGGATGCATTCAGTGGTACCCCTATAGTAATAAGGAGTTTAAAAAGTCACTGTTAATTAAATATTTCCAATGTTTGGAATCATGTTTCAATAATATACGGACTGATAATATTATTCTTATGTATGTCTGTATATATATGTATATATATAAGTATGTGTTTATATATATATATATATAAATGTGTATGTTTGTGTGTGTGTGTGTGTGTGTGTGTGTGTGTGTGTTTGTGTGTGAAGATGAAAGTAAAAGTTAAATAAATAAAGTGGTGTTACACTGAAAAATGCTGAGTCTTCAGATTCTATTCTGCCACATTTCAAAGAATATGAAGCAGACATTTGAAAAAAGTGATACAAATGACCTCAAGCAGAAACATCGGCAAAGAGAGGTAAGTGAATACATCAAGTGCAATTTGAAGCTACATATCAAACATTTCCTGCATTTTGAGTATTTATTGCCGCTCTTAATATATTGTTACCTATTTAAGTTATTAGACCACAAAATCTTTATGGAGGTTCCAAGTAAGTATCTGAATTGGTGTATACAGTGTTACTATATCAAATTTCCAACTACTGAAGTCTGTAGATATCAACTTGGTGATTTACAAGAGATTATGGTATGGATTTAACATTCTAATATTTTTTTGTTTTTGATTTTGTTTTTCACTTTTTTTATGGCTAAGTAGATAGAAAGCGCATTATCAAGGACCTTTTTGCAAAATCTCTGAGTCTGGTAGGGAAAAGAGAGGAAGATTTTAATATACTCAGCCCAGACACCAGGTCAGATTGCTTGAAACAGAGTAGATTCTGATAAACACTCTCAAGGGCAAGATGGTGGTGTTAAACTATTAGTTGGGTACATTAATATTTTATTGGCAGAATTGGTAAAGGAACAGACAAAATTTCTTGCAGTATTTTTGTCGTGTAAATACCTGGTGAGATGTGAATTAAATTTTACACTTTGAATTCACATCTCACCAAGGTCAACGTGGACCTTCATTTTTCAAGAGTCAATGAAATAAGTACCAGTCAAATACTGAAGTCAATATTAATAGACTATACCCTCCTCCAAAATTGTGACTATGTTATTAATTATGTCCCTTTTTAGTTGAGATCTAGCAGAGGACAACTTTGCCTTTCATCCTTCCAGTTTCGATAAACAAAGTACTAGTCAAGTACTGGGGATGATACAATCTACTTACCCCTTTCCCACCAAAATTCTGGCCTTGTCTCTATGTTAGAAATAATAATAATAATAATAATAATAATAATAATAATAATAATAATAATAATAATAATAATAATAATAAT